>MU226148.1:862717-937260 GCA_018584345.1 Thuja plicata
GGGGAGAGTAGATGGATTAGAGTCTTCCCTCCATTTATGACTCCTGATATTTTAGGAAGAATGCCTATATAAGGAAGGCCTTAGAGGGAGTTTTGGGTACACACCCACTCTCTACTTTTAGAGACAGTTTCATTTTTGTAGGAGTAAGTCTCGAGAGAAGGAGGAAGGATGAGAAGGAGAAGCTCTTCACAAACCACCTTGCATTTACCATGGCTTGGATTTGAGGTGAGTTTCCTTATTAGCACAGTTAGGAGTAGTTCTTGTTTGCTTTTGTACATAACTTGAGAAATCCATGATTGAAGTTTATGTTATTGTTGTCAACTTCATGGGTTTTCATGGAGTTTATGTGTTGAGTCTTGTATTTTATTTTGTAATTGATTGTATTTGGGGTTCTTCAAGGCTTATTCACCCTTGGGAGGGTTGGGTAACCTTGATGGGGTGAAATTTAGTGATCTACCCAAGTAGTGCAGAGTCTCCCATGTGTGGAGGGATGTACATGGGTATATGGGTGCCCATGATGCCAAGAATCCCCAATGTAATTTGGGGTTCATAAGAAAATTTGGAAGGCTTGAAGCCATAACTTGTTTTGTGAAAGAAAGGTAAATTTACTCCAGTTGCTGTTGTAGGGCATGGAGGTGAGGGGTAGAAATTTGTTCATGAGTCCATGTGTGGCCATGGAGCAAGATTATATATGTGGTACTTAGGAATGTTGAGCCCATGTGTGGCCTATTCCTAGTGTATGTATTTTGTATTATTGGATTTATCCTCTCGTAGTAGTGCTCTTTCACCCCTTTGATTCAGGTCTTTTGGAGACCTATGTATATCCTTGGGTAAATGGGTATTTTCTTGTGTTCTTGTTTTCAATTTCATGGTGGTTATGTGCGCATGTATCCCGGTTCAGTTCTGGATCCCCTAGCTCGGGGGTAGCCTTGCAAAGGCCTAGGTTGGGAGGTGAGCCTCCATGGTCAACCTTGATGTTCTTGTAGGTTCAGAGAAAGCTTCTGAAAGTTTAGCCGAAGTTTTGGTGTCTTGGTTGCAATTTCTACCTCACAATCTTTTTTTGTTCAAGCTTCTCCCTTGTAATATTTGAAAGGGTTTTAGAAATTGTAATCTTCTTGTATTTTTAAAATCAGAGTATGCTTATTTATATTAATAAAATAAGTATTTGGATCTTTATTTGAAATGTTTAAAGGAGATTGGATATTTGTAAATTCCCTTGTTTAAAGCTCATGTATTTTGAAAGAGTTGTATTCACTACTTCCTTGTAATAAAAGAGAAAACTTATTCTATATGCTTGTATCATTAATTACTTTATTGGCTATTTCAAAAATAGTCTTATTGATGTTCTAGTAAAGTGATAGGAGAATCTTAAGGCTATAACATTAATTAATATTGTTGATTAAGCTTTCAATTAATTTAATTTTGTCAAATTTGCATAGGTGTATTAAGGAAAGAAAAGACTACATCTTCTTTAGTTAAATATAATATTTTGTTTTAAAAATTGGGAATTTTTAGTTCTTTTGGTTAAGGTTTTAGTGCCCAAATTTTGGGGCATGATAGTTGGAGACTTAGTATAGGTTCATTTGAAGAAGGAAAGACTTCCAAAGGGTAGGTACACAAAGCTTATGCAATGGAAGATTAGACCTTGATAGATTCTCAAGAAGTGTGGACTAAATGATTATGAAATCCAACTTCCTCCTAACCTTGGTTTGTCTCCTATTTTTAATGTTTGCAACTTAACCTTCTATAAAGGTACCATGGATACAGGTGAACCTCCAACCATTGTTGGTGATGACATCCCTAAACTAGATACTCCTACCTTGGAAATAATTTTGGACACTAGATTGGCAAAGAAGACTAGAAACAAAGAATACAAGGAATACTTGGTAAGATGGAAAGGTAAGCCTGATTCCGAGGTAGTCTGGATGACTGAACAACAGATCACAGATCATGGTGGAGATTTTAAACACCTCATCTCAAGTGGGCTTGAGATCTCTTCTCCCTGAGAGTATGGCTCAATAGCACCCACCTTTGATCAAAGTGACAAAGGATAACATGATGAAGTGTGTTGATGTTCTCTTTTATGTTAAGGTTGTCAATTTTCAATGTTTGTAATAAGGTTTCCCCAATTTGTAACTCAATGTCATGTAATAGTGTATTATAAGCCACCATGGACATATGAGCCAAGGGGCAGTAGTTGTGAGTCCTTAGAGATTTAGATTCCTTTAGGATTGTTTTTCACATTTTTAATAAATTTGGAACAAACCTATGATATGAGGGGTCCAGTTGCTATGGGAATGCAACTTTCCTAGCAACATTGTAAAAACTTGTCAAAAATGCAACTTGCATTTTGACAACATTTCTTGCCAATTTTGCATTTTCGTCAATGGCACTAACTTTCAAATGTTGGTTAGGATCCATTGGGATGGACATATTTATCCCAATACATCTATTTTTGAATGGTTGGGATGATTGTACAGAGTTTGAAGAAGTGAAAGCAATAAAAACTCTTCAGATTTCCTGCAAAAGTTTATATTTTGGACATGTACGAATTAGATGTGGCTTCAAACTAAATTGTAAATATTCTGCACTCTCACATGTTTCATTTAAAGTTGGTTTGAGGAGTTTAAGTGACCTAGGGTGGATGTTGTTCAACTTATTAGAGCATTGGTTTGCAGAATCCTGAGAAACCCTCTAAAATAAGGGTTTGGGAGTCAAATGGCTATAACTTGTATATCCGCCATCAAAATTTGATGATCTCTTATGGAATACAATTTAGGCCTATTTATTTTAATATTCATAAACCTTGTGTTATGGAGATGTAGGGGTCTAGTAGGAATCTGATGCTCTAAGTGTACATTTGGATGTTGCCACCTAGTGTTTGGTAGAAGATATTGAGATTTCAAGAGATGTGTGTTGAACAAAAGGGTGTAAATTTGGATTTAGTGATATTTTGGATGTTACTTGAAGGTGAGATAATTGGTTTGGACAAGCATCAAGTTGTGATGGTAGTCCCTTTGTAAACCTAGGCCTAATTGTCCCATTAGGCCTATGATCTTTTGTGCAATTGAGTCCCTGGTTGTGAGAGTTAGGAGAAACCACTTTGGGATATTGTGAAGTTCCATAAAGGGTATCAAGAACTAGATTTTTCTTTGTGGGTCCTTTAGGAAAATTTGGAGTTGTGCCCCAAAAACCTATTGGACAGGGCTACTGGCCTAAATAGGATTTTGTGAGGCAAGTATCAATGGAAGGGATGTGTGAACTATTCTAATGTATGGTTTGGGTTTTTTAGACCATTTTGGGAATAAATATAGTGAAATTGAATCCTTTATGGTTAGGGGACATTTTAGGGTGAGTAGATGCCAAAAGAGGCCTTTATACCATTAGTATAAGTGAGATATTGTGAAGGGACCACCCATCCTTGTCATGTGTTTTGTAGAGGTGGTTTAGGAGAGTATCATGAGATGTCTAGGAGAGTATATCTTAGGATGTGGAGTCTTTCATATTTACCCCATCCTTAAAGGACAATAGTGTGTGAAGGGGAAATATACCTAACTTGTGGAAGACTCTGCATCAGAAAGCCACATTAAAGTTTACCTTGATCCATCATTTCTCTAGTTCTACGCACTTCACACTCTTTTTAGTTACATGAGATGGACGAACCCATGAATGCCACTCAAAGGGCTATCTTGCCATACATTTAAATCTATCTCATCAACACATAAATACACACATATACAAATAAGTATATACACTTTATACATATGTATACAAACATGCATACATACCTATACATGTATACACACACAGACACACATACATACATGTGTATGTGTACACACACACATGTATACACATATGTATACATGTACATGTATAATTATATGTATATGTGTGTGAGACGTCTCATTTCTATACATGTTATATATGATTAATTTTTAATTTCTTAATCTTTCTCCATCAAGTTTAGTAATTATTATTTTGCAAATAAAAGAAAAATACAGAATATTATGAAATACACCATAAAGATAAATAATTTTTGTCCTTGAAAATAGTATATTAGATTTCCCATCGATTAGTCACATTTGTTGATATTTGTGTTGCTCTATCCCTTATAGTTGGTCGTGCATGTGCGCGCGTGTGTGTAGACACACACACACACACACACATATGCATTGATATAAAAAGATATATTTACACATATACATGTATGTATATATACACATGTGGCCACATACCCATACACGTGTGTACACCTTTAGTGTTGATCTAGTCCCCCATTATTGCATATTCAACTACAAGAGAAGAGACAACACAAACATCAATAAATGTGGTTGCTTAATAATGACTCCATACACATATATAGTTATATATAACTTTATATAGATAAATAAATGTAACATATGCATCTACGTGTATAAATATGCATATGTGTGTATGTATATATGATAGTATATGTATGAGTGCATATGCACACGCGCGCGCGCGCACACACACACAATGTACACATACACACACACACACAATGTACACACACACACACACACACACACACACACACACACACACACACACACACACACACACACACACACACACACACACACACACACACACACACACACACACACACACATACTTAAACAAGGTTAGAAAAATATATCCAACATGCAATTGGAGATCAAAATAGACACTGTAAGATTGAAGAAAGATTCTTAAATTTTTTAGTTGATTCTAATGTGTCTAGACATGAAAATTGTTTACTCTGTCTCTCTTTGTAATGCATGTAGGTATATGTATGCATGTTTCCCAATGTCTATTTTTAGTCTCAATTTGCATATTGGACATGTTTTTCTAATCCCCTTTCTAGTATTTTAATAGCATAGCCAATTTTAATATTTTACTCAACTCTTATATTGTTTGCTCTCAAATTTAGATCACAAATATCTATTGTCACTATGTGTATAAATAATTTAGTCTATATAGATGTTTGAAGAATAGTTGGTTGATGTTTAAGACATACTTTGTATGCTACTTAATCTTCACATACATGATTAAAATTCTAAATTTAAGTATGAACTTTCTTGAGACAATTTAAACAATACTTATCCATATTCAAACCTTACTTTATATGTTACTTGACATTCATATGGAGAGTAGAAAATTCAAAATTGAGTAAAAACCTCTCATTGTAAGACTTCCTTTAAATATTATTACACATTCTCTTTAAAAATAACATGCCTCGATCCTAATGCACACAATCTCATGAAAATTCTCATAATTTATTAAAAATCTCTCCTTTTATATCATACAACCTTCTGGAAAATTTTATCATATTTTACCATATCTATATTATAACATAATTTGATCATATTTTACCACAAATTCAACTTTAATTAAAAAAAAAAAATACTAATCAACATACAACCATCCTTCCCATAACCTTTTATAACATTTTTTTACCATCCTTCCCATAACCTTCTACTACTGTTTTACTCGAAAGCTTCTTTGCTTGAAATGATAGTGAAAAAAGCACCTCCTCTCTTTTAGCCCCTATTAGAAATGAGATAGAGTCATTACGGTGTATAGTTTTAACATCCCTTAATAAGGAAAATTAAAGAATCCTCCTAATCGTGTTATTTTGGTAAGGAGTATATAATCAATTTACAATTTAAAATAAACTAAACCAAATACGGGATTCTCGTTCGTCATGTCGAGATGTAAAAATGTTTCCAGAATATATGCAAAATGCAAAGGGGCGAGCGCTCTCTGCTTTATATATAAAAAATAAAAAGTTATGAAAATTGAATAAACATATAAAATAGCCTCTGTATATATCTCCATAGAGATATACATTGTATATACACACAATAACTTCCGCTTCGGTTGGCCTCATAAACCACTTAATAGCGAACCGCGTTTTGTTAAGCCAGCGGAGAGAAGGTTGCAGGAAAGCCCACGGATCGAGCTTGCTTGGCTGCAAAAATTTAAATTTTTGCTCTTTATTCAGCCGTGAAGGCCTCTGCATTTCCTCTACCGCCAAAATGGTTCGTATATTTCATCTCAATTTTTTTTGATGACACAGCATAAATTCTTTGCTTTTCATCGGTACTTCATGGCTATTATGTTTTTAGTACAAAACTTCCAAGCTAGGGTTTAAAAAGCTAGTAACGAATAGGTGAATTTCAGTATTAAAGGCGAGGAGGAGTTATTTGTAATGCTTTTTGGTGTATTTTGTTTCCAAATATGACGATCCATATTTGCAACGGATCAGACTGCTATTTTTTGATTTGATTTCTTATTCTTGCCTGATTGAAAGGGTTCAACAAAACGACAAGGTAGTAGAAGTAAATTTTTATTTCTTTTTTCCTTTTTGGCTTAATCGGACCGCTCGAGAGGATTCCGAGACTAGAACGAGTAGATTTAGCATGTCTTGTGAAGGACTGGGATCCTGAATTAAAATCGATAAACTGTGCGTCTTACCTTGTGTTTATGTGAGAAGAGTAAAGTACTTTTAGTACAAAGCTCATTTACAATTTAAGACGACTAAGCTTTCAGTTTGTAGAGACAGGGTTGTAGTTGAACCAAAATTCACAGATGTGGGGAAGCAAAGAAACTGTAATGATATGACTGGTTGCTGTTGCATTTTGTCAAACTTTGCTCTATGGAAATGGTGGTCCATAGAACTTCACTAATACCAGCTAACAATGCTTTCTACTGCTTGGTGGACTATACCCGTTTACAATGTTATTTCTTACTTAACTATTTATGATGTCTTGCTTGTTTGCACCAGCTACGATGTCTTTTAGCTGTTAAACCCTTCAGATTTTGTGTTTCAAAGCTTGAATTTTTGAAATTTAGGATGCCGCGAGTTTGATTCTGGGGTTCTGGTATAAAACTAACAAAGTCACCGCCTTGGGAATATTTGTGATATTCTGCTTATAAGTACACCAAGAAAGGCAAAGATTGAGGAGGTCAGGATTCAGCTAAATTAAATTCATAAACGCAAGGAACCAAAAACATTGTGCCAATATTACCATCTGTGATTGCATTGTAAAATTGCATAAAATCTGTTGAAAATCCAAAACATCCGTGTTTTATTTGTTTGACTTAAAAGCATCTATGTGTGGTAATGTTTAATGGACTCCATCCATTTACAAATTATAACTAAGAAAGCTGATGATAATGTTGCCTTTAATTTCTGTAAGATAATGAAGCATCTTTAATATAAACCTAATTAGAAATTCATGCAAGGATTAGGTTTACGCTTGTAGAGATTATCGTTTTAGTTGAATTAAAGTCATAGAAGACAGGGACCAGAAATACTTTGTGATTGTATTTTGTATAATTGTCTACAATCAGTACATACATCCATACATACATAAATCTGGAGACATACTATTCAGATGAACAAAAGGAAGGTCTCTCCATTCAATGTCAATGAAGCCTTTGAATTTTCTGACGGTGGTTTTCTCCATTTTCTTTTTGAGTAGAAGCTTTGCCAACAGCATAAATTGAAAAATCTACTTTGGTCATATCGACAGTTTTTGGTTTGGTGCGACGAAACATAACTCGGTGCTTTGAATTACTTGGCAACCCCATTATTGGTTGTTCTGTTGTTCGCTTGCGGGAATTGCAAGTTTTTTTTCATGTGATTCGAAAGGTATATTATAATATTAAGATTGTGAACCCAGATTTCTGTGATATATCCAAGAAAGCTACTGAGCTCTACTTAATTGTTTTTCTAGCAATAATTTAACTGTTGGTAATATTTAGCTAGTCATGCAATCCAAGCAAGGGTGAGATGGGAAATTGCAACTGCATTCAAATTTACTAATGCAATGAATTAAGAGTACTGTTCTGGCATTACTGCTTGTCACTGCATTTTGGTAAAGTTGTTGATTAAACAAGTATATGATGGTTTTGAATTAAAGTTTCTGTTGTTACACTGATAGGTGTTCTACAATGGGATTTCGGGGGTTGCTAATGGTGTCTTTTGGCAAGTGGTATAAAATTTTGTTACTCATAGAGGGCCTAACAGAAACAACACGAGTTTCAGAAAACTAACTTTTGCATGATGGCACATGTTTTTGGGCCCTAGTAGATTTATATTACTATTAGAAGAAAAGTAGAATATATACTACGGCCATATGCTAAATAAAATTAGGTTGGTAGAAAGTGAATGCATTGTTAATTTATGCAAAATGTGTTGATGATGCATGACATTTTGATTTTATATTTATGTATTCAAAGATCAGGAACTAATCTTGTGTTATAATGCTTAATGTAATTTACCCCTTTGCAACGTATTGTCAGTGCTTCTGGTGATTACATGGGCTCATTCTAGGAACAAGTGGTGTGGTCACTTGGCTGGCCTCTCAATTCAATCTCATGTTACTTGTGCCAGCATGAGTTCAAATTTCAACATACTGTGCAGCGTCTGGTTGAATGCTATCATCAGATTTTAAGGATATAACTGTTTCACCACAGCTTGCACAGCAGTCACTTTCTGATGGTTTCTATCTCACAACAGTTTCAGCATTTTTATTTTATATCATACTTTTTGCTGGGAGGACATAAAAGGAATCAAAATTAGCCTTCTTCTGGTGTTCCATTGTTGACATTGTTTTTCAAGGCGTACTGATTACTGAGAGAGCAACCATTTTTTTTGAATTGAATATTGGTTACAAATATTTTTCTCATACGAGCATCAACTTTAGACCAATACAAGCTCCTTACAAGAAAGCACATTGGAAATAGCCTATGGAAGACCAAGAATCACAACTTAGAATTCCACTTTAGATATCCTTATGGGGAATTGAACTTGGGTCTCTACAATGAGAGAACCCAATGTTTTAAGCAATTAAGTTCAGCCCCTTGGAGATAGAGCAACCATTAGTCTCCAGAGATAGAGCAACCATTAGTCTCCAGGCCTCAATATTCTATCTATTTCAAAAATATAGACTCCACGAGCAGCATAACATTTCTCAATGTATAGCTGTGTTATTTATATAAAATTACAAGTACTTAATTTAGTACTTTCATCTTTTTGAATCTTATGCGATTTCTCATTGTTGAATATCAAATTTTCAGATAGCACTAGATTACAATTGTATAGCCATTAAATCTAATCACATGGAAAAGGTTCAGAACTTTGAGAAAGGGAGAGAAGACATCTGATGTGTCCAGGTGTCATTTGCAGGTGAGCTGACTGTGTGATGTTATACACCTGCTGATATCATTGTCTTGAATGCTGACATTACTTCTCTAACTATAGATGTCTCTTTCTTAAGGCTATTGTCACCTTTTCCAGCTGTTGATAACACCTTTTGCTAGAGAACTGATGTCACTTTTTGATTGCTGATGTCACCTTTGTGCTCCCGCACACCACCTTCATGCCCTCTAATAATGGCACTTTGCGATTGCTTTGTAGCCATTGGTGGTGCTGATCATGTCCATTGAAGTCACCTATCTGATTTGTTGCACCAACTGCTACCCCCTTGCCAGCTCTGAAGATTAATGTTAGAAAACTTTTGGGGATAGATTTGAGTGCCTAAACAAATGAGTTTATTGTTGAACAAGAAATGGATCTGTAATACGTTTTTTGCACTAAATTAAAAAATTTAGTCAGATCTTGTCAATGCCATAGCTGAACAAATAAATTGAGTGATAAGACTGATATGAATCCACATCTTTTTGATTAAATTCTTCTTCCTTACTTTGTTTTAAGAAATGCAGATCAGAAGTTAAAATGAGTCCTTTTCTCACAAATGCCTTGATCTCTCACTTTAAAAAAAAAATCCTTTGGAGAACAAAAAATTGGACCTTGACAATCAAAGAGGGTAGCACCACTTTTCCTTAAGCCATTAGTGCATTTAAATCAATGAATGTTAACATGGGTTGATGCATTCTTAATTTGAGTCCTTACGTAATAGCACGACATTGGAATTTGGAAGACTGGCAAGTCTAATCCAAAACTGATAGGTATTTAGATTTTGATTATTAGAAACATTTCTGAAACCTGTGAACTTGGTAAACCTTCGCTTGTTCTTTTAATAGGTGAATTGAGTGTTGTGATGGATTCCTCACCTCTAAAAAGTATCCATCACTAGTCAAAAAGTAAAATGAACAGAAACCAGCTGTGAGGAGCAGGAATCAACCAACCTTCAATTATATGTTGAAATTGATGCAGTATCACAGGTTCACAAGCAATCACATGGCACCAAAAATGATAGTAGAACTCCTTTTGTTTTGGTTGTTTTTGTTTGAAAGATATTTGTCAACATGCATGCTTGGAAGGTTGCTTCAGGACATCTGCAAGCTGCTACAAGTGTATGGAGAGTTGCTGCAGGCAATTGACAGTGTTCTACAAGCATCTTGGAGACTGCTAGAGTTATTTAACAGTATGGTACAGGGATTTGGGAGACTGCGACAGGTGTTTGTGAGCTGTGCACTATTCCGACTGCTATTGCGATGTGTTAACATGCAACAGTCCTTTGGTTGATATTGTATAACTGGGCTGATTCTTTCATTGGGTTATCACTGCTTGGGCAATACTTTTTTTTGACTTTCTCTAGTCAAGAGAAGGGTAGAAGATCACCTGCTATGGGGCAGATTTATAAATTGGACAATTCCTACGTAAACATTTGGACTCAGGTTTCACAGGCCCGGCTTTAAAAATGCCAAGATTGTGCCTGATAATTTGTTGGGAATGTAATTTTCAAGGCTACCCGTCAGTTCACAAGGAATATAGTGATAAAAAGTAAATTTACCATTAACCGTACTATATAAATTGGGTATTGCTCTGCAGTATAGATAAATTGGTGGTCAGCATATGGGATTAAGGAGCTGATCTTATAGGATTTGGTGTACAAATGCCATCTCAGATATACAAACCATGATTCAATGATGATTATGTCATTATTGTTAATGGCTTTGTATATAAGGCTATTGATTAGTTGTGCAGGATTTTGACTTCTACTTGTCAGGAGAAGAGCAGAAAGTCATCTGCTATAGGTCAGATTTGGCACACTGGAGATGTGTCCTTTTACATTTGAGCTTAGGTTTCAAAGGCCTGCTCTGAAATTTGCTCATATTGTGCCTAATAGTATGTTAGGAATGGAATTCAAGGTGTTCCATGCCAGTTCACAAGGGGTTGAATGACAAGTAATTTCCCATTAATTATGATAATCCAAATAGGGTATCATTAAAAAGGTGTGCTGTTGAGCTCTTTAGTGCTCACAAACACAATTCTAAGGCTGTTCCTGCAGACATTTCTTTGAAAGGATAGAATATGCAAACCAATAATGTAGGTCAATAGCAATGGCAGGTTGCCCTTGTGTCTCATAGGAAAGGATAAAGGTAGACAGGGCTTGGATAAAATCTGAATGAGATGCACAGTCAGGATTTGTTAACCTATTCCCATTCTTTACAATACTGACAGTGTCACTTCTCTGAATATGAAGGTATTCACAAGTTTTATTTCTTCTCCAATGTTTCTTATAAGTGTTGCAAAATAGATGAAGTATACTTTCAAAAATTGTAGGCATCTTTTAGAAGCATCAGTCTTCTTGGTTGTTGGCAACTAATAATATTTTGGGGCATATTCACAAAAAGGAATAAAAATGCTTATACATAATAGAGTAGCATACTAAAGGCAATTATGAATGGTTATCATTGGGTGAAAAGAGTTAGCATCGATTCTGACTTTTTTTCTTCTAATCTATAGAATTAATTTATTAAAAATATTAGTGTTTTGTGGATTTTTTTGATGGACTTTGTAAACTAGTTGACTGCACACTTTTGGACATGGGAATATAGTCCATTGACAACATAATTTGAGCCTCTCATCGGGCAGTTTTGATCCCCAATGTGTAATTAGCCACTCGATCATCAAGATAAAAAACTAAAAAAGCTTTAATAAAGCGCTTTTTTGCCTGCTCTGTACAGTTCAACTTCTGTGTACAGTTATTCGATTATTATCAAATATGTAATCGTGTCATTTTGTTTTCCTTTTGCATTTATGTTTTAACATTGCTGATTTAAACATGTTTTATTTATTTTTTAAATTCAGAGGTTTTCTTTTGAATCAAAGACGGACAGAGTGATGTCTGATCATCCCTGGGACAGTCAAGGAACAACCTCAGATGTCCCTGGCTGTCATGGGGATGGTCAAATGTACTGATATGTCAGGCTCCTGTGGTGCTGTTACTGGGATACTGGGGATGGCATTAGTGATAGTTGTTATGCAACTAAGAGAACTTCTAGCATTGAATGGAAGGGAAAAACTGAGTAGCCGAGTCTTGTATGATTCTCCGGGTGATGATTAGTGATGCAAATTTGCATCTTAGCTTTCTTTTTGAGCATATATTATATTGCCAGTGGCTACCTGACAGTGCCATCAAAATCAGCCCTCAATAGCTATTTAAAATCACCTTATTTAAGAGCTCGTATGTGTAGGCAAGTGTTCCTGGCTTGGTAAATGTAGCTGCTATATGATAAATTGAATAAAGCAAACTACATGTACTAAATGTAGCTGCTGCAAAGCTTACACAGGGTAAAGCTTACAGAATCTTGAAGCTGGAGGTTGAATCTGTTTCTTACATTAACTTGAAGCAAGCTTGCCCACTTATAAACTATTGTTATCTGCTGTAAAGCTTACATAATCTTGAAGTTGGAGGTTGAACAAAACTTTGATTTGTAATCAGATCTCTGAACTAAGTAAAATCTGTATCTGAACTTTTAGTAAAACCTTAATTGAAAGTTCTATAAAATCCTATGGCACAGCTCTAGGCCCTGAAAAGTCAAATCTGAAAGAAAAGAAATTTGGATTACTTTGAAATGCTTTCTCTTTCAGTTCCCTGTGACTGGAAAAGCAGAACAAAAATCTAGCTGCTTAAATAATCAAAAGTTCAAATCTAGAACATACTGCAGAAATTTGACATCTGTTATATTTAATATTTGTCGTCATTGTAATGTCCCCTTGTGTAGATGCCCTAGTTTTTTGCCCTAAATCACAAATTCCAATTAGACAAGAAGAAGAATAGGATTAATAACATCATGTACCTGGTTGAGATCCTGCAACATGTTAGGAAATCTAATCCACAAAGCAAACCTTCCTCACTAGAGACATTAAAAGCATAGATAATTTCAACTAGGGTTAGGAACATTGATTTAACTATAAGATATATTTGATTTATTAATGGAGTTCAACCATAGGAGAGCTAGGATAAGGGGCATATTAGGGTGCCTTAATCAATCCTCTACCCTAGACCCTTGAGCAGATGTTATCCCTCTTGGCCACCATGTGGCCCTTGCCATCCATGTGAGGGTGTACCTAGCGAGGAATCCATATCTGATCAATCCTCTACCCTAGGCCCAAGAGTGGATGCTATCCCTCTTGGCCATCACGTGGCTGTTTGCTGTCCATATGAGGAGGTGTACCTGGTGAGGAATCCATATCCGAAAATCCTCTACCCTAGGCCCAAGAGTGGATGCTATCCCTCTTGGCCATCATGTGGCTCTTTGCCATCTTTATGAGGGGTTGTACCTAGTGAGGGATGTTGAGAGGTTGGGGGGTGAATCAGCATAAACTAAAACTCTTATTTAGATAATCAACCATTAATGTTATCCACCACACAACTTATTAAGTAAACAATGAAATGAAACAATACCACATGAAAACCAAGATTTATATGTGGAAAACCCAAACTAGGAAAAACCACGGTCAACACTTGCCCACAAAGATAAATCACTGAAATAGTCTAATTATAAAGATAGTAGGAGCTTATTGCTCTGAACTTGCAACCAGAGGCTCACTGCCAGTATACCACTGAATATAGATAGGAGCTCACTGCTCCAGACTTGCACAAAGGCTCACTGCCGAAGTAGCAAGATTAAAAAAGAACTTGTGCACCCAAGACTCACTGACCTAAGGACAAGGTACATATAATTCTTCTCAATAGATAAGAAGAAGTTCTCCTTAAAATGTAGCCGTCCTTCACAACTCTTTCAACCTCAACAACAAACTATCTTTACCTTTACTTCTCTGCCATAGTCACAAAATAACAACTTCCAAAACTGAGCTCTGCTCTTTTGAAATTCTGCTTATAGATCTTTACTTTGTCACTCACAACTCTCTTACCTTTTGCCAAAGCACACATTGTACCTATATACAAGATAGGTCATTGGAATTACAACAAGGTTGGCCATGCCAAAAGCAAATTATAAGTCGGCCGTGTCAATAGAAAATTACAATTAGATCTTATGCCATAAGCATCTGTAACAAAATATAGGTCACACATAACATGAACCTCTCCAGATAAGAGATAAACATTAAATGCAATGCCTAGATCAAAAACATGAAGCATGATCCAATCCAAGAGAGAGAGAGAGGGGACCACGAACAAGATACACATAGCCCAATACTAGATCCACAATCACTAGAACAAGTTCCACAATTGTCTCAAACGTGTAGCATCACACTGCCCAAAGAAACACATCACTTGCCAGTCGTCTTCGTACCCCCACACGCTACAGTGAGATCCACACTCCACGTCAGATGCCATATCACTTGCCTGCTATCCACGTCAGAACCCATTACCACACATATCCAGACTAGAACAACAATTGATCATAACTGCATTACTTGGTAACATTGTTTCCAAATCACTAAGAACTGATTCTACATCACCAGGAAACACCACAACGAAGACCAATACCTGAATATAATTCAAATCACATATTCACATCTTCAACCTTCATTTTCGAAGTAGAAACCTTCCGGAAAATACAATTGAATAACTATCATCTAAAATTGTGTATCAGTGTGTATCCCTGTTACTCAATCACTGACTTCCGAACCTAAGAATATAACATTGAAGTAGTGACAAACATCACTCTCACTATCTCCAGAATACATACCTGTTTTCCATTGTTTTGTAGCACTGAATACATACCTGTCTTCCACTGTTCTGTAACACTAACATGTCCAACATACAACCCTTCTTTTGGATCAACTTCCTTCTTTTCGGACCAACTTCCTTCTTTAGATATACCTGAACATGTCATCAACAAATACTTTTGGACTAGAGCGTTTGAGCAAACACAAACACATCCAAACCACAATGTACGACATCAATGACAACCAGGCAATAGCAACCAAACCAAACATATATTTCCAACATCCTCTTGCATTGCCACTCGTATCTGCCTCCTTATGATTAGAATCCTTTAACGTAATGGTCAACCATGGTATAAGCTTGAGGAAACTATAATAGTGTCTAGAGCGTCCTTCCTTTCTAAGCCCAAGTGCAGGGCACTCCTTGCATCCCCTTGGCCTCATGTGACAATCTATCCCCACCATGGTGGTGTGCTTAGAAGAGGACCTCATAACAGTTTCTCCCTCCTTGTATTCCCCTATTATCCTTACCATGATTGGTTTTCAGCAAACACGTAAAGAGTAACACATAATTTCATGCATTTTTCAAATAGAAAATGACATAATAATGATATTATATTCATACACATTATGCATAAGTAAGAAATCATAAATAGGACCATTATTCATAAGCAAGAAATCATATAGAAGACCTATTATGCTGCTTATTGTAAAACTTATACTTCATACCATAGTAGCGAAAATCTGCAAAAAATCGTGATTAATCATGATTAATTTGGAATTGGGGTTTAGTGCTGATCCCCCCCCTGGCTAAAATTGGTAAACTATGGTCAATGATTTTTGGGCAAAAAATTGGGTTTAATCGGCGAAAAAATCGTGTTTGAATCATGATTAATGGATAAAAAAGGGCCCAGATTGCTGGTGTTGGGAAAACCCTAAAGGGCGCCAAAAAACACCATATTTTTGCTAAACCCTAAACGGTGTTGCACGAGCTTGAGCAATGTGAGCTGTGAGAAGCAAGAAGAAAACTCTTTGCAGTCGATTCTACTTGCTATAAGCTGTATTATAATTTATTAGTCTCTATTGAAAGACCCCAACGGATTGAGGCAATATTAATTAGTGATGCAGATCAGAGAAACTTCAAGTATGCTGACGATGTAAGGATTGGTATACAATTGCATAAGGGATGTGCATTTTGTTTGATGTAATACACGAGTTCCGTGAGGAGTGGAGGGATCACTGGCTCGATGATGGTTCTAAATCTCCGCCAGTGTTATGCGTACTATTATGCAAATGCCATACAACCACTAGATTAGTTGATAGTTTATTGTTGCTGATAATATATTAATCCTTACGATTAGCGATATTGAAACATTCATCTACTTTAGGTAATATAAAGAAATGAGCTCCACATATAGTACACATAGCACAGTTGATTAATCATTCAACACAAAGGGACAATTATGATATCAAAACAAAATGTCAATATTTCAAGATCGATGCAAAATTCTTCACATCAATGTTAGTTCCTGAGATTACAATTTTGCCTTTGATGGAGACTTTTCAAAATCTATTTCTTACAATTAATGGTTGAACTCTATATTTTATTTGCTCTCAATATATCTATGTTGTGGAATGCCCTTGCACTTAAAAAAAGTAATTTCTGACTGTTTTTCTTCAATTTTTTTTCTAAATCCGATTTTTTTACGACCTTTTTCCCCATTTTTTCAAAAAATCATACTCTTTTGGTTTGCTGATTTTTTCCCAAAACGATTTATGCTTCTATGCTTCATACCAATTTTACAACTAGTATTCAGATTTTTTATGCTCGAGTGAGATCGCTGTGTGTAAGATGATAAGATCTGATTGGCTTGATTTGATTGTTGTTGAATGATTGAATGAATTCCTTTGATTGGATGAATCGAGGTATTGGTGAGTGATAAAGTAATCGTTGATTAGATGATTGAAAAGTGACGATATAATCAGTGCTAGTTTGATATTTTGGTGGTTGATGATTGAATGAATGTTGACTTGATGCTTGATTGCCGAATTGTATGTTTTTTTGATCCCAAGATGAAGTGATGATTGATGTGGATTTGATGATATTTTGTTTGCTCTTGCTGATTGATTGTTTGCTTGATTTCTTGAGGGATTAATGATTGATGGATGAGTGATGATTGATAAGTCCTCCTTCAATGCTTGGATTACAATCTCCTTATACTTTATTAGTGAAAAGGTCACAACCTTTCATAAGAATTGCGTCACCATTTTCATTGTTGCCTTTGAGAGTAATATATTATTCCCCAAATCGATCTCCCTTGGATGTCTTCCTCAAATGAACCCTTCTTCCCTTTATATCTTCCAATGTGAGGGAGAGTCACACCTCTTCATCATGTCCGCCCCTTTGCAATGGTCACATTCATAATTACTACCTTTTAAGTGTCACAACTCTTCATCATTTTTGCCTTTTGAGAGTCACAATCTTTCATTATTACCACCCTTCGAAAGAGTCACAACCCTTAATTATTTCTGCCATTTGAGAGAATCACAACCTTTCATAATTACCAACTTTTGAGAGAGTCACAACCCTTCATCATTTCTACCCTTTGTGCGAGTCACAACTTCTCATAATTACAACCCTTTGAAAGAGTCACAACACTTCATCATTGTTTCCCTTTGAAAAGTCAGTTCCTTATTTTCTTCCCATTCCTTTCTTCTTCCCTTATTCCTTCTTTAACTCCTATGCTCCCTTCTTTGTTCCTTACTCCATATCTCCTTTCAATGAACTCTCCTCCCTTTTATATCTTATGTTGAGGGAGTCACAACTCTTCATTGCATGCCTCTTGACCTTTCATTAAACTTAATGAACTTCTAATTATATTATATTATATTATTTATTTTTTATATTTCAATTTTATTATTATTATTTATTATTAAATCCTATTTCAGAAAGGGGACATTACAGTCATGAAGAATTGATAGCATTCTAGGTTAATGTTACTTCGTATAAAAGCTTGTTACCCATCGTCTTTTGCCATAGCATGTGGCCTTTTGTCTCATAGCTAGTTGCTATATATTTTTTCAAAGTCCCGTGTCCAATTTGTTTTGCTCATGGCCAATAAAAAATAGCCACAGGTTATAGTAAACCAATAATTTTGGGAGATGTATGTTAATGAAAACATTGCAAACTAATGATTGTTGGAGCTCAAGTCATTAGTATTAGGAGGAAAATGGAAGAACAACTAAATAGTTTTCTACCCTATAAATTGTCTGATGATAGCCCACATTTAACATTTTCTCACAGGGTCATCTCATGTTTTTGTTGAAGACTCTCTTTTAGAAATGCCAAAAGGTTTATATTATTGAAGATTCATGGCTGCTAATCTATAGCCAATCTAACTCCATATGGTGGAAATCCCAATATTATTTCTTTAGCTGCCATAATCGTAAGGACACAACATGTATAATACCCAAAGTTGCCGATTCGGGTGCGGATTCGGATGCAAATGCGAGAATCGGGTGCGTGGATGCATGAATTTTTTTTTAGGCGTTTTGGATGCGGGTATATATATATATATATATATATATATATATATACTATATATATAAAGCATGTCATTGTACTCTCATTACTGTTGAATAAGAATAAAGATTTTACTACTGTGCTGGCCATATCAAAATATTAATACTTCAGCATTGCATTTATTGATCAATATTCGGTTTGCTCCTGATTGACAAATTTGACTATTATTGATTTGAGAGACAAATTGTTATTGCTGTAGCTATTTGTATTATCAGTCTGTAAGCATTAATAAAAACACAAAAATCCGCACATTCCAAAAATCTCTTTCTTTGGGTAAATTATTTATGGGAGTTGCTGAGCAATTGTCCAGGAGACTTATTGAAATCCCAAGCGTACAGCTTCACCACTAGGTTACATTATCATTGAATTGTGTTCAATATATAATGATTGATGTTCTTCGTAACATTCAACATATTAGCTGTTGAAGCACTTGTTTTTAGGGCCGTTTTAGGGTTTAGGAGCAAAAAATAGAATAAAAAAATCTTATTTTCACATATTAAAATAAACTTTAAGTGGCAAAAAGTGAAAAATAGTTGTTTTCTGGGCATAGGCCAGCGGAGGCTTTCGGATGCGCCTGGGTACCCTGTGGTTGCTTGTCGGAAGCGCATCCCAGGCACCTGGATGCGTGTGGATGCCTCTGGGAAGCATCCCCATGCATCGGGGTGCCTGGGATGTGCTTTCGACAGGCACTAACAAGGCACCCACCTCTGGATCCGCATCTGCAGGCACCAACTTCCGGATTCGGGGCATATGGACAAGCACTGGTATCTTAGATAATACCCATTACCACCTAAAAGGAAATGCAATTTAAAAAAAAAAAACATACATTCATCCAAACCTTTAATGAGATGGGTTTCTAATGCTTCCTAGTAACCTGAATTGTAACTTCTGCTTAATGATGTCTTAAAGTGAATTCTTCAATTTCTTTCCCTTAATAGGAATCAGTGTTCCATAACTCGCCACGGGTTGTGCGAGTTTACAACCCGCGGGTTGAGTTGAGCTGGCCGGGTATTCATGACCCGCGTCATGACCTGCCGGGTCCGTGGGCTATGAACTGGCCGGTGGCAGTCATAGACTGCACATAAAAAACAGAAAAATAGACTTTTTCCTATATTTTTTTATACTTAGCTAATGTTTCAATTCAGGGGCGGAAGGTTATATTTGTATAAATACTTTCAGGATGTTTGAGATAGGTTCCAGCTTCATAGGAGTTAAGATGCAGATTCTAGATTTTGGGGGTTTTCGCCAAAATTCCAGACTTAGCTAAATTTCAGGATTCAACAAGCCTTCAGTAGGGTTACCTCCCACAATCTGTCCTGGCTTTCTAAGGTCAAACTAAAGCTGGAACAAGGATTCTCAAAGGGTTTTAACTAATTCCATCACAAATCACTTGGTTTTGACTCCATCCCCATGACAAACTTAGCTTTTAGCTCTCGCCCATATCCTAGAGAAACATGACTTCCCAGCAGGCCAAAATACTCAAACCTCACTTGCCAGACCTAGGGACCTGAAAATTGCCACCAACGAAGACTACCTAAGGCCACTACTATAACCAAAGCAAAAAAAGGGGGTCTCCATTTGCAATGGGGCGATGGTGTGAAAACCTCACAACAAGGACCATGAGTGGGTTGACCAGGCAGACAGAGAGGCTGAGGTTGTGGCTATGGCAGAGGAGGATAGAGCATGATCAGCTGCTTGTGCAACTGATGTTGATTAGAGTGGCACCTCACAGGCAGAGACTATGGCTTGTTAGTCATACAAGACCTACCTCAAACGCATTTGTAGGAGGCAGACAAACTACTCTGAGGCTGAGGCTGAGCTAGAGCCTGAGCCATAGACTTGTTTTTGTTTACACATATGTTTGGGAACATTTGATGTCATGGATTTAATAGTTTTTATATACATTTAATAATATTTATAATTCTGCATATCTACGTTTTTTGTTTCCTTCAACTACAATTTACGTTTGTACTTATGTGATAGATGTATGTGATCAAATTAGCTTCTATTTGATGATGTTATAGTGTCTTTAAGCTTTATTCAATAATGGGTGCATGAAACAAGTTTTAAATCGTTAAAAATCTCTGTTTTTTTATTTTGCCGAGTCATAGCCAAGTCGTTGCCGAGTCATCGGCTTGTCATGGGTCAAGTCGACCTTGCCGAGTCATAGGAAAGTCTGAGTCATGGAACTCTGATAGGAATATATGCAGCTAGCTTTATGTTTATGTTTCTTCTATGCTCTTTATTTAGTTATACTTTCTTGTAATCTAGATCTCCATTACTGTGCTATTTTTCAATTAAAATTGAATAAATTTTTGTAGCCCCATTAACCTACTGCTGGTCATTTGTGGACATTAATATAATTTCTTTCATTATCTCAAACACTGGCCTGCAAAGGAAAAAAGTATGAAATTAGTTTACGTAAAATGCTGATTTACTAGAAGTGTGCTACAATTGATCAACATAAAAGTTCTTTTTTCTGTTTTTGAAAACAAGGGATTTGATCATTACTGTACAAAGACTTTAAGTATAAGAGAGAGGAGATCAGAACCAAAGAAACACTATAGCTTCACATGGTTGTGCCATATTTAGAGAGTGCCAGTGGAAAGATTAGCACCGATATTGGCTTTAGAATCAGCAATGGCATTTCTGGCTCTCTGAGTATACTGGTAGCCAATAAAAGAAAATGTTCACACAATCCAGTCTACAAATTTGGCTGTATTGAAAGTGGATGTTTTTGCGACAAGAGAATTTCATCACATTAATGACAAGCCGAGAGTTGCCCTTTATGGCGATTTGTTGTATTCTTTACTAAGCAAGTTGCAAGGTCAAGTTTTAGTGCTTGGGCTTGGAAGACCCAGGCGAGCAACATATTTGACAACTATATTTCAATCAAACTATGCAGTGCCAATACAACCAACATTTCCAGGATTAGATTTTAAAGCTCCAAGCTGTAAGATTTGGCTTTGAAGGTACCTGCTCAAGATCAATTAAGTCTACGAGCTAGTCATGGATAATACAAGAGACCTATATAGCAGATCAATGCTATTTTTCAAAAAGATGTAACGTGCAAGTATAGAAGAGAGTTATTGATTGCTCATATGAGAGCAAGATGTGGGTATATATAGGACAAAGGTAACCACCCTGAGATATGAATGTACAAACAGTGTGGGACAAAGGAGATTACTCGTTTCCACCAAACAAGGATAGTACAACCACAATTATTAATGCGAATGCAACCTACCCAAGGAGATACCAGCCTAAGTTAGCTTACCCATATGCCTCTGGGTCCCTGAGGATTAAACCATATGGCCTAGATCAATTCTTTGAGGTTCTAATTAATCCTAAGAAACATCTTTGATTTCCTTACAACTTTACTCTCTCACAATCCTATCACAGTTTGAGTAACTCTTTATAATGCAAAGATGGACATTATTGTGCTCAGATGGTATGTAAACACATGTAAGGTAAATGTAGTTGTATGTTGATGTTTTTTAGAAAAAGATGCAGTGAAATTTTATGGCAATACAACCTAGTTTTTGGAGAGCATGGGAGAGTTTTTAGATACTTGGGAGGTCAATGACATCTGATTGAAAGTAAAATGGCATACTCAATTAATCCTGGTTTAGTCAAGAAGGTGTGAATATTTTGTACTATAAAATACATCAATACAATACACAGGAAGTATTACCTTTAATACAAATGTGTCCTTAAGCTATATGATAAGTCTCTGCCGTTATTTGAGCCTCAAATATGACATGTTTTGTCCATTGTAGCTTTATTCAATGTTATGTATTAAATCATTTTATATTTCCTTGTTTTATTTTTCTATTCCAAAGCTTTTCTCATTTGGCATTAGCATTTCTCACACGTGTGGGTTTCCTTGGCAGCATAAGCTGGGTAGAGGACACCGTGACAAAGTCCAGCAGTTCATGGCAATTACTGGATCAAGGTTTTGTGAAGGATTTTCTCATTTTTACTTTTTGAATCCTTCCATTTATCAACCAAGCAACACCTATACAGAAGACAGATATATATTTCTGTATTGTTGTTGGTTAATAGTTTTCTGGCTTTTCACAAACAGTCTGATTTTTTTTAATCATATTTTGTATGACTTTATAGTTTCTACTCTAATATTACTGGCCTTCTGTATAATTAAATCAGAGGTTTGTGGTTGTTTTGACATGGTTGTAGTTGAAACTATGGTGCATGAACTATTTATAGCTGTTTTTTTTTCACTTTGGGAAATTTATTTGTTTTCTTTGTTTCCTTATGTGTAGTGAAAAAATTGCTATTCAGGCATTAAAAGCAAGTGATTGGATCCCTGAAGGGGCTATTGATCTGTTCTATAACCAGCAAATAAGATCCTTGCCAGATTTACGTCATCTTGAAGAGCTTTTTCAGCGATATAAGGGTGAATTTTCATTTCAATACCAATTACTTATTACTTCTTAAGTTAAACTTTCTTCAAGAAAGAGGAGCATGATTATGTGTGACGATTTAAAACCATGAAACAGGGAAATAGAACCTATTTCGTGCTTACTAGA
This sequence comes from Thuja plicata, assembly GCA_018584345.1. Classification (NCBI taxonomy): domain Eukaryota; kingdom Viridiplantae; phylum Streptophyta; class Pinopsida; order Cupressales; family Cupressaceae; genus Thuja; species Thuja plicata. The sequence continues at coordinate 885,747 of MU226148.1, forward strand.
TCATTTGCATTTCTCAATATCAGTGTATCCATTTAATGAATATGAAATGTTTTCTTTAACTTGGTTAATTAATAAGTTTGTATATTGTCATTATGTTAAATATTTATATTGTCAATGCATGTTTGGTGAATTTCTTATTACCTAAAATTGGAATTTGGGTTTAGGCTTTTTGACAAATAATTATTTTCTCCCAAGCTTAAATGGAAATATAAATTTTTATTATGGTTCATTTATGGGTAATGTTGATAGTGATGTGGAATCTTGTTGGGCATAATTCTATAAATTTTTTTGTATGCACGAATTTAGACCACAGGGAACAGCTTGTGTAGAGTAGATGTTGCTAGTTTGCATAGTGATCTATATTATGCTATATGTTTTGAGACTTCTTTACTCTTTTCTAAAATTTGCTTGGTAATATAAATTCACTTGTGACTTTTGTGTAGATCAATACACAGATATGATTATGGCAGATGGTATCACTTTGTTTTGCTCTGAAATACAGGTAAAGCCTGTTGTTTTCTCCATGTTTGTTTTGCAGTTTAGTTTAAAGTTTACTACACAAATTTGTTATTATTGAGATGCAGTTTCATATGAAATCACTTCTGTATGTGGGAACTCGTGTAATATTGACTTTGCTTCTCATTATGTGTTTTTGACCCCAAGGCTACCTATAATGATGTGTAATTTTATATTTGGTAAGTCATGTAATGGTAATTGTATGTTCAATAATGAAAATGGAGTTTACAATATGTAGGCAATTACATTATGACGTTTCTAATAGAAATAAACGTAAACAGGAGTTGGAAATAGAAACTATTTTAATACCCTCCCTTAATGGTCATTGTACTAACTATCCTATAGAAGTCATAATCTGAGGTTTTTTGGTCATGATTGCATAGAAGGCTGCTCCCTTTTGGTCACGTACGCATAGAGCGTTCTGCAAAATGAGCTTGCTACTGAGACCCCCCTAATTTTGCAGAACTTTTGGATATGACCTAGATAACCACAAACCGTCCAACATGATGTTGGAAAACAAAACTGTCCCTCCTTGTAGCAAAAAAACACCAAGTTGAGCTTTTCAAATAGAAACCACGATTTTGAGGAGAAAATCGCCAAACCCAAACTGCTTCAGAAAAACAGCCACAATTTTGTTTAAAAAATTGTCAAAAACTTTTGTAGATGAGTGCTACAACCCAAAAATTGATTGCAAGAAACCATGATTTTTGTGGAAAAAAAATCGTCAAACCCTTGATGTGATGCTTAGATCACCCACAAAAAAATGCTTGAATTTTTTAGGAGAAAAATCGGAAAGCCCAACAATAATTTTTTGAAGAAAAATTATAAAACCTTATAGTAATTTTTGAAGGAAAAAATTATAAAACCTTATAGTAATTTTTTGAGGAAAAAATTATAAAACCTAGAAATGTTTTTAAGGAGAGAATCAACGAAAACCTAGAAGCGATTTTAAGGGAAAAGCCCAGAAACAATTTTTAAGGAGAAAATGGAAACAACGCAAAAACAAGTTTTGAGGAGAAAATCGATCAAAACCCAGACACTGAAACGTTAGTCATGATTTTTAATGGAAAAAATCAGAAAACCCTCTTGCAAAGAAAGACCCCACAATTTTTTGTGTGAAAAAATAGCGCAAAAAATGGAAAACAACCATGAATTTTAAGAGACCAATGATCCCAATTTTTGGGAAAAATCGAGCGAAACCGTTGTACAAAATCACAATTTTTGTGGAAAAAATTGTACAAAACCTATGAGACAAACCACATTTTTTTGGAAAATTGTGCAAAATCCCAGCCGATGTGAATAGAAGAAATCAACAATCCTAGGTCATCGAAAAACCGTAGGTAGAAACAATTCAAGAAACCAAAAATCAATGAAACCCTTTGCTACGGGAAAACGAGCAAAAAATTGAAACCCTGCTGATAAATGCCAGAACATAGATTGCCAAATACTAAAAATTCAGTTACCTAGAAACGATTTTAAGGGAAAAGCCCAGAAACAATTTTTAAGGAGAAAATGGAAACAATGCAAAAACAAGTTTTGAGGAGAAAATCGATCAAAACCCAAACACTGAAACATTAGTCATGATTTTTAATGGAAAAAATCAGAAAACCCTCTTGCAAAGAAAGACCCCACAATTTTTTGTGTGAAAAAATAGCGCAAAAAATGGAAAACAACCATGATTTTTAAGAGACCAATGATCCCAATTTTTGGGAAAAATCGAGTGAAACCGTTGTACAAAATCACAATTTTTGTGGAAAAAATTGTACAAAACCTATGAGAAAAACCACATTTTTTGGAAAATTGTGCAAAATCCCAGCCAATGTGAATAGAAGAAATCAACAATCCTAGGTCATCTAAAAACCCTAGGTAGAAACAATTCAAGAAACCAAAAATCCACGAAACCCTTTGCTGCGGGAAAATGAGCAAAAAATTGAAACCCTGCTGATAAATGCCAGAACATAGATTGCCAAATATTAAAAATTCAGTCATTAGTTTGAATAGAGAAGAAAACCACTTGGGTTTGCTAAATAATGCGTCGCGTGAGCTTGACCATCACACACAAAGGAAACAAGGCGCAAGAATAAGCCATCAGTTGCCAAAACACATGAAGAAAAAAACACAGATGCAAGGTCGTGTGTGCCATTGAAAAAAACACAAACGCAAGGCTATCGTGCATTTTGTGAAAAATGTGAAAAAACCAGAGGTCGTCGCATGATGTCGTGGCACGAAGAAGGAAAAACACAGGGCCACAAGGAAAAAAATGCAGATTTGCAGTTGCACGTGAGAATAGAGGTTGCACGCAAATTCTTCAAACCTGTTGTACGTAGAGCAAAATAGTAGCTGCAGGTTGAGAAGACAAAAGCAACAACTGTCAAATTGAATAAAAACGACACTTTATGAACTTAACCTTGTGTGTGGGAGGCAAAAACACAGAGAAAAACCCTAGATCAGGGTTCCTAGGAACAAAAATAGTTGTTAGAACCCTAAAAAATTGCAGAAGAAAATCCACCCACGAATTTGCTACGAAAATTTTTTCCAAAAAAAAACTCCATGATTTTGTAAAATTCACCAAATCTTATAAAATCCCATCGACTTGCTCTTATACCATGTAATGGTAATTGTATATTCAACAATGAAAGCATAGTTTACAATATATAGGCAATTACATTATGATGTTACTAAAAGAAACAAACGTAAATAGAAGTCAAAATCGAAACTACCTAAACTAATTAAGATGACCATTAAAGAAACATTACATTATTTTAATAAGTCAACCCAACTTCAACTTCTACAGTATAATCAAGTTGGAAGTAGACAATAGATGTAGTACCGCTTAAATAAATGTCCCTTATATGGATACATTATTGTTAGGATAATGACATAATCCTGTTAGCAAATAAGCTTTCCTTTTGAATTAGACGATGCAACTTTGTTGAAATTAAATTATCAGTATTTTTAAAATGGGGTTATAGTATAATTGTGGTGGCAATAGTAGTATATGTTAGAAGCACAGATATGTAAGTAAACACAACTTTCGTGAAAATATATGGAACTTTTTTTATTTTGTTTAATTTTTGCAAAAATGGAGATTGTGTTTTGGTTAACAAGCATATTGCCGGGTAAACAAAATCTGTGTGGGAGGATCTTTACCATTTTCCCCAAGTAAAGATTGATATGGGTCCTATAAACTACGTAGGAGCTTTAGAGAATTTCCTTTTTGGCAAGGAGTTGACACGGTTTGTTTCTTTAGCGTTGGAGAATTTTCAGCTTCAAGGATTGCTCTTTCCTAGCCTGAGAGTGTGAGCTTGGATTTCTCATTGTCTAATAGATATTGGAAATCTGTTGGAAGTAATATTAACAAAAGTGAGCCATGATAGCCATGCTCAATGGTAGGAATCTTTGACATCATACAAAGTATCTGCTCTTTTGCCCATAAAGGAAAGAGATGTTCATAGTAAGCTCCTTTTTTATAGATTCTCGTAACAACTACTTGTGATTACTAAGTGAGGCAAATGGAAGACAAGTGGGATTATGATATGATCCAATTTATTGGTACACTCTTATGGATATTTGGTCCTGCTGAGTACTTAAAGAGCTATAAGAAATACAGTATTTATTAATTATTAATCTTCTTTTCTGTTTTGAGCACAAAACAATTTGTGATGTTTTAGAAAATACCATCCAAGGAGAATATAGAGATTTATTTGAGTGATGGTTGGTAAAGTATTTGGATGCATTTAGTAAAAGTAAATAGATTTGACATTGTTCCTTTTCCTAATATGTAACTCGAGGAGTGAATATTACAATATGTTATTCTGTAAACTAGGGTCATGCTAAAATGAATAATTATGCTCATACAATGATTTTTATGCAATTATATAAACATATTTATATTTACATATATTCATACACGTGGACTTCATAGTTATATGCGTATATAAACATATATACTTCATCGAGAATCATTGGGTTTTTAATGTTCCTTGACCAAGCTAGCTTCTATTTTCTGTCATAATATTCTGTGCTTGCCGTAACATTATTCTTTTGAATGTTTTGCATTTATTTCTCTTATATTCTACTGCAGAATTACATATAGTAACCTCCTCATTTTATATTTGGCAGGTGGATCCAGATGATATAGTGATGGTATGTTATTATATCTGTGGCTATATTAATTTCTATCTCATTTCTCATCCTTATATTGTTTAAATAATGACATTATGCCATAACCATCTCTTCTATTCTGAAACTAATTTATAACTGTAGTTCAAAATGGGAATGCAATTTACTGAAGAGTCAGAATTAGCAACATGTTTAGCATAGCACATCTTATACAAAGTGCAATAAAGTGCAGTATGAGGCCTAAGAAAACAAATTCTAAATAATGTTATGGTGCTATCTGGACGGTAGTACACTTATGGCTTACCTTTGTTCAATGAAGGAAACTATTCATCAGATTGCTTGGAAACTATTCTAAATTCTAAATTCAAACTCTATTCTCTTGTCTTCTGTGTGTATCTGGACGGTAGTACACTTATGGCTTACCTTTGTTCAATGAAGGAAACTATTTATCAGATTGCTTGGAAACTTCACCAGGTAATAGCATTTCATCAATTCTAATAAAAGCTGTTATCTGATATTATTGTTGGTGGCTTGTGCGACTTCAGAGAAATCTTTCATAATTTGTTGCTAGAAGCTTACTCAGCATGAATTCATTTTGGACCATCAACTGCTACTTTTGTGATGGCACACAAGCTTGCTGATTCTGTTGGCAAGCCCAAGAGGGTTTGACATTTGATATATCACTATTGTCGAAGGAATTGTAGTTAATAAATCTTAGGTCTGGATTGTTCAATAAATATTCCAACTTTATATAGAAAATAAAAACAATATTTAGTAATGTGAAAGTATTATTGTAATAATTCTTCAAAGTCATTTTACACAGAGAACAAACAAGAGTGGAACCCATAAACTAATTAATGTAAATAATTATCATGGAAACTTAGTTATCTGAGATGGTCTTTATGTTTTCAAAATGCTAATCCTTCACAAGAATGGAGTATGATAAGCTATCTAAGATAAATGGAAAGAACTATCTAAGATGCTCATCTTACAAAATGGCAATATCTTGACAATACTTAATTTCATTTTCTATTTTAAATTGAGAGTAAATCAATGTAACATATGGCAGAATTTCTTTGAGCTAGAGTCTGTCAACAAAATGTTCCTGTAACCCAGGGCCTTGCAATAGTACCGAGGCAACAGCACAGTCAATCTCCAGCTATTTTCACGCTAGAATGGGAACAACCTTATATAAATGCTTCCATTCAACCAATTTAATGTCACTGAAATCTTCTGACCAAATTCCAATAGTTAACTTTTCAGACATTCAAATAACATGCATATTTGATATATTCAAATCTCAGTAATTGTTGAAGTTACCTATGCTCTGTGATTTCAGCATAATTGATTGAAATCTTTAGATTTGTAGGTTAATATATTTTTGAATTCGGCTTTCATTTTTTGCAGTTGGTCCTTTCTTGGCACATGAAAGCAGCAACAATGTGTGAATTTTCAAAGCAGGAATTTTATTTAGGTCTGCAAACATTGGGGTAGGTGTCAAGTCAGCATGATACTCCAGTGAAAGTTCTTATTAACCATCATAATTACATTATTGAATGAATATCTTGACTATATTAAACATCAAGCAATTATAAGTAAAACTGTGATTGTGCAGGGTAGATTCAATTGATAAGTTGAGGGAAAGAATCCCATACCTACGTACTGAACTGAAGGATGAGCGTATGTACCCCAATGTTTTACTTTTTTCTTGTATGTAAAAATTTATCTCTTTCAATTCTTGATACCTACAATATATTTCAGGAAATTCTATTATAAGTTGAGAAGGTACAATATGCTTCTGAGTAGTTTTGTAATTTAGCAACTTTTGAGTGTTTAATGTGATGACAATGTAAGTTTAGTGTAGGCGTTCAGCATTGATAACAATATCTGATTGCTGGGATGTTTTTTAAATTGCTTTTTTTTGTCATGCAGAGAAGTTTCGTGAGATCTACAACTTTGCATTTAATTGGGCAAAAGAAAAGGTATTTAAAACGATTGCTTTGTTTCACTTCAATTTATATGTTTTAATGGAATGGAGAAAATGATTGATAGGCTTTCCTCTTGGGCGTTCTAATGTTTATTGCCATCACTTATTGGTTGATAGGCTTTCCTCTTGGGCGTTCAAGACTAATAAAGCTTGAAATGTTGTCTAATGTTAGAAAAATAAAAGAGTTAGGAGTCCCATTTTTCTTTGGTATATATTGTGTCCTAACAAATACTTCTACCGTGACATTTGTGTTAGTTGCTTTTATGGAATTGTAAGGTTTGGATGGTGGTGTTGAGATGGCCATCGTCTACTATTAGATGGTGGAGTGGAGAATGTTACCAGCACAGCATAAAAATGATGCTGAGATTATGTGGAAGGTGGAACTGTGAATGTTGCTTTTATTTGATCAAATAATCTAGCTCTTCACATCTGTTGTCATGCTCATTTTCAAATATGGACAAATGCTGAAGAAGAAAAACAGCCAATGTTTGAACAAGCATATTCAAAAATTAGTATTATGTTGCATGCACACAGGTGTCATTGCCATGTGCACTGCAACCTAGTGTTGACGATGTATAGAAGGGTGTGTTGATTTCCACTCAAGAAGGCAGTCCAAGTAGTAACCCCTATGTTGTAGACTGATCTTGATGGAATGTTGGTTTAAGAATGACCCATTCCAAGATAGGCTAGAGGAAAGATGGAAGAGCAAGACCCTTAAATGGTACCGAGAAGGCAAATCAAACATGCAAGATGCATTCATACTTAAACTAATTTTAATTAAATCCATGTGTAATATGTGTCTGTTAAATTGTTAATTTAAATTAACTTTTTAATTTGAAAATGTGAAGGTAAGGACTATGTGAGAAAAACAAGGTAAATACTTGGATATATTATTAATGAAAAGAGTACATGCATACAAAGGAGAAGAGAAATGTAGTTGCACTAACTACATAACTGTCACTGCAGCTAAACTATATGCAGTCAACTAACAATGTAATAGAACCTTTATGCTAACATTTCACCCCTTATTATATTGTTCTTTTAAATGTACCATTGAAACCTCAGAATTCACTTGCCAAGGGACCCCCAATTAATACTTACAACTCAAAACTTGCTGATTCCATAATATGAATACACATTTTTTAGAAGATATTATCTCGAAGAAACAAATCTTGAATCAAGTGGGGCTCCATCAAGCTGCGTTGTTACCCTCAGAGTGTAGTTTCAAGTTGAATTCTTGAGTTCTTAGTCTTGAACTCTCAAATCATAGTCTTGAAATATTCGACAACAATCCCTAAGAGCTACGATAGAGCTCCATCATTGTCTAATGACCGTGAAAGGGTACAATTCTTGATCATAATCTCTGAAGCTCATTGGACAACAATCCATATTAAGCTCAACATCAAATCTTGAATCTATCTCTAAATTCAATCTTCACAATGACATCACCAAGCATCCAAGTTACAAAAATGACGTGGAGGCATTGGTTCGCCAAGCAAAATAGTATCACCACTAGTTATACCCGATTTGATATGATATGGCCTGTGTTGCAACTAGTGGAGTTCCACCATGCCTTAGCATCTCAATAACAAACTTTGTTGTCACATTCTCCTAGTAGTTGTATAAAAATCCTTTTGAGCCCTTTGCTGTCACACAACATTCCATACACTATTTCTCCAATTGAAAACATGCCATCTTTTGTTACCTCGTTTTACACCAAGATGCCTCAAAAGTGTTGCCTCAATATCAGATGAACGTTGAATCACACAAGGGTTAGTATCAAGGATCAAAAGGTGATATTTTCTCTATTAAACATTATAACAAACATGGGAACTTTGTAAACACTAATCAGAGCCATTCCACGGGTTCTAACGATATTCTTCATGGTCATACTCAAGACTGACATCCAATCTCCATGTTGCGGTGAAAGATTAAGAACAAAGATTGCTTGTACTTTGATAGCCACAAGATATAATTTCTTTCACTCACTCCTTGCTGGGCTTCGTAATCCCGCTTGCCACATTAGGATTGCTATTTTAAGAATCCAAATGATAATTTTATTAAATTAATATTTATATGCTATTAATGGTTATTATCTATTATCTATTTGTAAATATCTTGTAAATATTAGAATCTTTCTAATATTTAGTTGTCTCTAATTAGAATAGAATGTTTCTATTCTTTATGATCGTTTCCTAAGGAAACATCGTTCCATTCTTTGGTATATATAGATCATTCGATCTCTGTTAATATATCTTTAATTTTTTCAAAAGTTTTATAATTTCAATTCGAAATTATCTGAACCCAAAATTTTCAAAATTATTTTTGTGATCTACTTTCTCTCTAAGAAATCCGGTGCTTCAAAATCCGTCTAGGGTTTTTGTGGTGTTTTTCTTTTCTCTAAGGAAATCGCGTCTGCAAAATTGCCGGTCTTTGGTGGTCATTTTTCTGTTGTTCTTCACTGCTAATGACAGCTTGCGTTTTTCCTGCTCGAGTTATGCTCAGTATGGTCGTGGCTTTTGCTCAAAAACGCGACGACCGCCATTATCTCTGCATTTCATGAGCAATAAAAAACCACAACCATCATTGTTTTGTCACGCGATGGTTTGAAATGTTGTTTCATTGTCTTCCCGTTTTTCTACAACTTTGTTGTAGTCTGATCAAAACGTGGACGCTGCAGCCATTTCGACTCCATTACGGTCGATTTTTTGCTAAAAACCGTGGTTTTTTCCAGCTTTAGGAAAAAATGCCATTGTTTTTGAAGCTTCCAGTCATGACCTAGGTTTTTGTTCGAAAACCCTAATTTTTGGGTTCAGAATTTTTTTTCGATCTCATAATTCTTGGTGGGTTTTTCGAGAGCTCAATTGGGTTGTCGTCCATTTTTTTTGGGTGCCTCAATTTTCAAGCTAGCGGATCCAGAGTCTAACAGCATATTCCTTCTGGGTTTTTCGAGCTCTCTTTTGGGTACCACTTCCTTTTTTTTGGGTCTTCCGACATTTCGCCTCAAAGTATGTGCCTTCTAAGTTCATGTTTTTCATTGAAATTCGTGAAGAAATCGAATGGTCGGAATTATAGCAAGTGGAAGCAGCGGATGCTAATCATCTTCGAATATCACAACAAAAATCAGGTGGTTCTGGGTACTACTAAGCGTCCAACTACAACTGGTCCTGATCAGGTCACCTATGACCAGCAGAATCGGGAAGCAATAATGTTTCTCAAATTATCAGTGGCTGATGATCAACTCCCTCAGATCCCATCCGGCAAAACAACTGCCGAGATATGGGAGCATCTCAAAATCCTACATGAGACTTCAAATAAAAGCACGACTTTCTTTCTCAAGAACACTCTGTTTTCTATTGTCATGGATGAGCAGAAATCGCTCCAGGATCACTTGAATCGGATTCAGGAAATTCGTGATCAGTTGCTTGCCATTGGACACAAGATGGAGGAAGAGGACATTGACTTACCATTCTGAATCTCATGGCTAAAAGACTAGTAGATCATATCAAGTCCTTTGCCCTGGTACATTGATTCACTGACTACCAGCCTTATTCAGATTCTGTTATTTTTGGTGGAGGGGAAGAGTACACCGTTGTCGGCAAAGGCAACATTCATATTCAGTCTACTGGGAGGAATCTCTTTTTCCTTGATGTGTACCACGTCAGTACACTTTGGCATCAACGTTATGGGCACTTAAATGTGTGCTATCTCTCTCAACTTGCTCGTAATGGGCTTGTCCTTGGTTTGCCAGAGATTTAGACTCAACTTGGAGTTTGATGATGTCAGTAGAAAATTTTCTGTTGTTTGTTGATCATTTCAGTAGAAAAATGTGGGCCTATTTTCTTAAAAAGAAATCTAAAGCATTTACTATATTTCAGAAGTTTAAACCTCTAGTTGAAAAAGAGTGGGAAATCTATTATTGCTCTTAGGACAAATAATGGGGGGAATTTTGTTCTACCGAGTTCTCTAGCTTCTTTGATCTTCATGGCATCAAGCGCCAGTTAACCACCCCACACACCACAACATAACAATGTAGTTGAACGTCAGAACAAGACAATCACCGAGATGGCTAGGTCTATGCCTGAGCACAAACATGTTCACCCACTGAACAGGTCACCCACTATCTCCTGTACAGTCGTGATGTAGTCTTTGATGAACAACGAGGACCTTTCATGCCTGTCTCTCCTGTTCTTGATTCAGCAGACCAGCCTATAAAGGTTCCATTACGTCGAGTAGTACCGGTGAATCCTGTACAGACACCTCTGGCCTCTCCTCCAGGATCACAAATGGTTCTCCTGATTTTGATCCAAATTCTTCTGATGAGGAACCTGATCATAGAGCATTGCCTGATAATATTGTTGGTCCTCTCCAGCCTAAATGGTGGGCTAGGACACTTGCTGATCTTTGGGATGATGAGCTCATCGAGGGGAGAACTGCTCGGAAGAAGAGCAAGCCTACAGAGACTGTCAATATTGCTCTCATGGCCAACATTCACAGTGTGTTTAAACGGGAGACATACTCAAAGGCTAAAGGAATACCAGAGTGGGAACATGCCATGAATTATGAACACTAGAGCATGCTGAAGAATCACACCTGGGTCCTTTATGATCTTCCACCAGGGAAGAAACCCATTGGCTGCAAATGGGTCTACAAAATAAAGTACAAGTCTGATGGTACTTTGGATAAGTACAAAGCTCATCTAGTTGCGAAGGGCTTCTCTCAACGTCGGGGCATTGACTATGAGGAGACTTTTGCTCCTGCAAAAATGAGCACTATCAGATTAGTTCTAGCCATGGCAACTCAGTTTGGCTGGCAGGTCCAGAAAATGGACGTTAAGAGTGCTTTCTTGAATGGTGACCTACAGGGAGAGGTCTACATGACGCAACCTCCTGGCTTCAAGGTTGCTGGTAAAGAACACCAGGTTCTTAGACTAGTGAAAGCTCTCTATGGTTTGAAGCAAGCTCCCAGGGCATGGTACATGAAAATTGATAAGTACCTCAATGATCAAGGCTTCCATAAGAGTTCTTCAAACTCAAATTTATGTGGACATCATCCTTCTGGTCATTTATGTGGATGATTTGATCATCACTAGCAGTTCAACATCTTTGATTCAGGGAATCAAACAGAATTTATGCCAGTCTTTTGATATGACTGACCTTGTCCTCATGCATTATTGCCTCGGTGTTGAGGTTTGGCAAAGTCTTCTGGTATATTCATTTCTCAGTCCAAATATGCCAGGGCTCTGTTAGACAAATTTTGTATGCAGGATTGCAAGCCTGCATCTCCACCTATGGAGAAAGGTCTGAAGTTATCAGCCAAGTCTGATTCTCCTCCAATTGATGATACTACATACAGACAGCTTCACAGATTCAGATTGGGCAGGCTCTGTTGTCGTCGCATGGACCAGTAAGAAGTAGCAGGTTGTTTCTCTATCCTCTACAAAGGGATAGTTAAGGCAGGGTGTGAACTTGTTTGGCTTCGTCGGATGCTTGGGGATATGCAGATGTCATTAGCAGGCCCGACAACTTTGTTGTTGATAATGAAGGCGTTATCAAGTTAGCTCGGAATCCAGTCTTCCATGAAAGAACCAAGCATGTAGATATTCACTGTCACTATTTTCGGCAATTGGTTGAAGACGGCAATACATTTGCAGTATGTTCCTACAGCGGATCAGACTTCAGACATTCTCACCAAGCCTCTTGGTCTAGACAAGTTTTCCAAATTCAGCTGACAACTTGGTGTAGTGGATAGATTAACCATTAAGGGAGGGTATTAAATTAATATTTATATGCTATTAATGGTTATCTATTATCTGTTTGTAAATATCTTGTAAATATTAGAATCTATCTAATATTTAGTTGTCTGTAGTTAGAATTGAATGTTTCTATTCTTTATGATCGTTTCCTAAGGAAACATCGTTCCATTTTTTTGTATATATAGATCATTTGATCTTTGTTAATATATCAAGTATTTTTACCACAATAAATTTAAGGGCAGTAAATGGTGAGGCCCTCGATAAGTCTCCTCACACTCAAAGCCACTACTGCTCTATGCATGACCTGAACATCTTCACCATTATTCTACATCATGGAATTATATTTTGTAGCCTTTCAAACAGCATGTTGTCATTTCAGAACAAGGTCAGCAAGAAAAGGCAGTTTGCAATGCCTTTCTATTGCAGCTTCTTTGAACGGCTTCATTCATACAGGGACAGCATTCAATACAGACCAGATTGGCTCAGCCACTTCTCTTTTGAATTCCAAATTAAACTTGCTAAAATATCCGGCCAAAACTTGAAAGGACAGAATAAGAGCAAGATCAAGAAACAAAAGATTGAATCATATGAAATTTACTTCTTATATCCAATAAATCATTCCTTTCGTCTTTTTTTTACCTCACATTTATGAGGGTTCCTACTGTGCAGGTTTACGACATGTGGATGATAAGAATTAGTGATGCTTTATTCAAAATATCAGACAAAAACCACAAAAAAATGTTTATTAAAACAGCCAATATCTGGAGCAACAAAAGCAAATCGAGCACTTTTTGCAATCTGGAAGACTTATGATCCTTTTAAAGAGGGCTGCCAACATTGGATGATAATAAATAGAATCGATCTCCTAATTCTGTTAATATTTGCTCCAAGATCAAGATCTTTAATGCACACATGCCAACCAGAATAAGGGAGAGAAGAACTTAGGCCTTCCCTGTAGATGCCACAAGGGTTTCAATTGGCAAAATTGCATATTCAAATATTCCTAATAGCATCTACATCTGCTTCTGTCGTGACAAACTATGCCATGAAGAGATTAGATACATGATTCTTGAATTTAAGAATTCAAAAAAATGTCTATTATGTGGCGTCCTAAAAACATCTGCAATCAATGCCTCTTTATGCTGTGCAGATAAAATCATGCCTATCAGTCAACACATCTACAGATTTGCCACACCATTCTCCCTTCTCAATAGCATCACCCCTCATACATTATCTTCACTGCAAATCTTTATGGCACAATGCTATCACATGCACAGAGAGAGTAATTGCTTTGGTACTATACGTGAGAAAAACACGGTAAATACTTTGATGTATTATTGATGAAAAGAGTACATGCATATAAAGAAGAAGAGAAATGTAGTTGCACTAACTATGTAACTGTTACCATAGCTAACTACACAATTGGTCAACTAACAATGTCATAGAACCTTTATGTTAAGAAGCAAGATACACTACATTGCCCTTTTTACAATTGCACGTACGCTCCTCAATGTGGGGAGAATTTGATGGGTGCAGATGGCTCCTAGTTCAATGCCATTCTCACGTGATCTGGCTACATTCCATTTGGATTTGCTGGGCAGCTCATGTTGTAGGTGGAGGGCTTGTTATCTGAGCAATGATCCGATTCTGCACTCACATTCAACACCTCTATCCCGATGAACCCTGGGCCTGTCAAGTGCCTGACCCTTTGCTGGCCCATCTTATCTCGCAGAGATTTTAGGAGCATGGGACTCAGCTCCACGATGCCCCATAAGCACCTATAATTCAGTCCCTTCTGATGGGAGTAAGAAGAGAAATGAGAGACACACACTTGGGTATAAATTCAGCTATTTATTCATGAAAGGGATGTCTACATTTCAACTTACTCACTTATGACTAATTGTTAATCTTCCAACCTTTGAGAATTTAAAAAATTATACTACAGTTAATTAAGATAAGCTCTAAAGATGATAAAATAACCCCTACACATTATCTATTTACTTGAGTCTACCAACTTGGATTCCCTACATATCCCACCCAAAATAATCATTGCATGTAGTTCTCCTAGGGAACTTTTCCATTTTTATCAACAATATGACAATTACACAAAATTTCTAGTCATACAAGATTCGATACTTGACGAACATAAACATTACCGAAGAGGTGATCATCACAAATGTTTTAAAATGGATTGACACCTAGTATTTAATACTTGAACATCATCATGCCATCATGAACATCATCAAGCCATCCATCAAAGCACCTTAAACAATTAATGTAGTTTATTTGAAGGAATTTTAATTTTAAGTGAGGTAAGTATTCTTAATTATAATTAAATATTAAAGACTGCTAATTGTACATTAATAATGACAATGAGGCAGCATTTGTTTATTTTCACTTTAGGAAGTTACACTTCCTAGTTTCATCAGTTTGCATCTCACATTACTATCTTATTGGTTTAGAGTTTCATAACTATAAAAAAATTGTTTTTATTCATCAACCAACAATGATCTCAAGAGCAATTTGCTAGGTATCATTAGTATAACCCATCTATGACATAGAGACATAAATATCAATCAGCAAGATAACTCATTTAATTCTCAAGTTCCAATGCACTCTCTTCATCTCATTACAAGAGTGATGTTTCACATTCTAACTTCAAAATCCTAATTACAAAAAATCTGTACGGCCACAATTTAATTCACAAACAGTTTGCCTTCTTGCTCATCACCAAGATATAAACCATCTCTTACCTTCCTTTCTCTATATTGTACGTATTTTTAGATTAAGCAAATCTAATAAATAAATTTTCTAGTCTCTTTTGATTAAGCTTCAGTCAACTCGGCCTGAATGACCACCAAAACACATTTACAAATTCGATTGTTAGATCACTTCAACAATAACTAAGCATACCTGACTAACTAACACTATGTATTAATAGCAAGCTTTATCTCCAATAATGCATATTTGTGAGGGTACTTAAGGATATATCCTTCTCTGTTGTCTGATTCAAATTAAGCAAACTCAATTCTATCTCAAGGGTATTCTAGATAACAATAGTTCGGTAGACTTCTTGCTATTATTTCTAAGTAGTTTCTAATTTTAAGTCAAAGTTCTCATATTATAGTGCACGATCATTATTTGACATCTTCTATATTGGTGGTCAAATCATAATCAGTAAATTGGAGTAAATTACTATCACAAATTTATACCTCATTCTAGAACAAATTAGCATCTCAGTTAACATCCACCATAAAGGTTAAATCACTCTATCCAGATTAATTCAAATTTATTTAAAAACTACTTAACCCTAATCTTCTAAGTTAAGCAAATGCATAATAAAAATGATACTGGAAACACATGCTAATATGGGAATCCACAAATCAAGAGTTAGGAGATTACAAACAATGTTCCAGAATTCACCAGAGTTAATAGAGTTACTAAGCATGTAGAGTGTGATTAGGGTTGTGAAATAGACTGGTTGATGTGATCTGAAGAGACTGGTTGATGTATAGGGATGGGATGGATTAGGGCAATCTGAACTCTAGGCTTGTTAGAGGTTGCCTTTTCATACATGCTTAACAAAGCAAAAAGAGCTTTTTTGTTTTTTTAATCCACTTCACTGCAAATCTAGAGGCTAATTCCTTCAACTACACACATTTTTGTGTCCTTTTTGTAATCAGCATGAGATTTTGGACAGGAACAGCTTTTTGTGGTTGAAAGGTTGTTTGTATCTTGTTTTGTTCAAAACTCTACATACAATATTTTTCCATGGTTGGTGAATGTCACTTGAAATTCTTGCATTTAAGTTTGTGCTTTGCTTCTGGCAGCCTTCTTTAGTTAATGTTAGGCAGAATGCTAATATTCTAGTGTGTTTTGAGATTTTAATTGTTATTGTTGCTTTTTCTTTTCTGGTGGAAGGTTTGAGGTGGATTAACAATGGAAAACTTGATTTATTTAGGAATTTTCGATTGATTTGGCCCCATATTTGAGGAATCCAAGAGTTTGAGAAATTTACATAGTTACACCGCCCTGGGGGACGAGGGGACAAGTTTCCAGGCAGGGGGGACAAAGGGGCCTCAATTTGGGGATGGCGGCAGGGGACCCGGGGGGAGGTGTATAAACTATACATGTGGTACTTAAAATGCTAGTTATGAAAAGTTGTATAACAATATAAGACATAAAGATGTAAAACAGTTGTCAGTAACTATAAATTAGTAAACTAGAATTACTAAAAGTAAATACTTGAACATTGCATTGAAGTTTGAACATTGAACATTAAACTTCTATTATATAAATTTATAATAGATATGATATATCAAAATTATGAGCATTGAGTATCACTATCTAATCATAAAAATCAGATGATTACATCAAGTAGCATGATATGAATATCAAAACAAGTACAAGCTACAAAATCAAAATGCCAAGGCCCAAAATGTAGTGAAGGAGGCCTCTTTGGGGGACTCTTTTGCGACCCTTGTCTACTTCGGCGACTCTTTTGCACCCCCCCCCCCCCCCCCCCCCCGTCTCCACATCCCTGATAGAACGACGACGGATGGGTGGCGCCCCCGGAAACGTGGGAAATGGGAATTGAGGGTAAATCAAATTTGATAAAATTTGAAGTCCATGTGTTGAATCAAAAAGGAAAATCCTACCATTTGGGTTTTTAGGGCTTCGACTACTTTGGTCATCCTATGTATATAAAAAAAAATTGAAATTTAAAAAATTTAAAAATTAACCTTATTCCAATTCCAGTTTTATGGAACCAACTGCAGAAAATGCATCTTCCAACCATATTCCAAAAACCATTTTCCGGATTTAAAACTACTGAATTGACAAATTTCAGTATTACTGAATAAAGAAGCTGGATTTTGTTCCATGAATGCCACTTATTGTTGTGGAAGACATACAATGTAAATGCTGAACTCTGGGCACCATCGACATGGCTCTGAGGATGGTTTTGAAGACTCGTTCATTCAATTATAGTATCTTGGAAGAAATTCATTCTCTTTTCATGTAGTTTTGGAGCTAAGAAATGGTATTTGCAAAAATATTCTACTGAGTATTATTTGCAGAGGTTGGGTAAGAGACATTGCTGGGTGCTTCTCTTGAGACCAATATTGGTTCCTAGGAAGCGTGGGCCTTTTTTTGATTGGTGAAGAATCTAAGATCACTTTTCACATACCTTTCCAGCAAGAGTGAGAGGGGGGAACAACAAGAACGATTGCCAAATGAGGAGATAGAGAGGGTTGCTCACAGCTCTTGCTGATAGACCTGTTGTCATTATCAATAAGACCACATTATAAAATAGATCTTGAAGGAGCTAATGCTGGGGGTGCAGGGGCAATTGAAATGGACGAAGTAGAGGCCTTAGAAACATCCATAGTTTGTTGATGTGCCATATTGACATTTAGACCTTATGAGAGAGCCAGGAAGGTGCACGATAGAAAAAGTGCACCTTCTGTTGACAAAATAAGGAGGATTGGGGATACCAAGCAATCGAGGAACCTCCAAAGATCCCTATAAATACCACTTTGCTATAAAGAACAAGATAGAAAACAAGAACACAACCATAATTGAGTAGTAGAGAAATATAAAGCTGGTGCAGAGAAGAAAGGATGATACGAGGTTATTGAAACAATTGAAGACAATATGTAAACTACCATGGACTCTCATGAAAGTGCCAAAAAGATTAGAGCGAGGGGAAGGTTAGGGAAAAAGTCATGAAATGGAAATATAGCTCAAAAGTAGATAAAACATGAGTTCCCCAAAAAGAAAAAATGTAAAGGAGCTAAATGGGGAAGGGAAAATCTTTCCAATGTTATCCTCTTTAGTGATTCTATAAAAAAATACTAAAATCTTCCTTATTAATAATGTCACTTGCCATCTAATGATAAGGATTGGAAACCTCTCTTAAGACTGGGATTCACTAGCCAGTGAGATTCGTGGTTTCTTTCTTTATTTTAAAAGATGGAAGTTTTCAAACTTTTCAGGAAGAGACACGACCTCTTGTAGAATATTTAGGAGCCTCCAATGAGTAATATATTTGCCTTTCAAACCATGAATAGTTTTACTTGAATTTCTTAGCACAATTTATTTCCAAACTTGAATTTGAACTTCCAATTTGAGGCCCATTACCATCACTTTTGCTTCTGCAATATTGTTGGTGTTGATTATGGTGGAGCGGGTACTAGGGTTAGAACTTCTCCATTATGATATTTTAGAAGAACTCCCCCATGTGAAAGACTAGGATTTACCTTGGCAGCCCTGCCAAATTTTAATTTAACCCATCCCATAGGAGGTGTCATCCGAGGGTTAGACTTTTTGTTTCTTCTCCCCTTAGTGGGTAATGCATCATAGTACTTTCAAGAATCTAATTATAAAGAATAGACATCTCCATTAAGTTGACTTATTTAGTTGTGACAATCTTCTGAAGAGTGTATCCAGTATCTGGGTATTGCGAGATTTGAGTGTATGTTGTCTCTGCAGTTGTCTTCTATTGAAATGTATCTTAAAACAACCGCATGTTGACATCATTGGCACTGAATAGTCCGACTGTTACTAGTAAAGCTTATAAAAATTGTAAAAATAGCTGTACGGCTCACACTACGAAATGCTACATCATGGCTAAGATAAAGATCTACTCTTCATCTGAGATGAAAATGTGTATGTCCTGTTCTGAAGGACCCTGAACAGGCACAATATCTTCCTTTTCTTGTTCAGTTTTCACATGCGCAGAAACAAAGTATGAGTAGGGATGGCACCAGTTACGAGTAGATCACATCAAAACAGATATGACGGGACTTGATTTGATGGTGAAGGATCAATCAGAACCCATTTTATGCACAGTGACACTATTCAGAATACAGATAATTTTCCACTCTCCCGACAACAAACTTGTTCTCCATACTCAACTCTGACAATTACTTGCAATTAATACCATGAGAAAATGAACGGTGTTAAAAAACTCTGGAGATAGAGCTTTATCATGACGATCTGTATAGCTTGAACTGCACCAGGCTTTGGATCAATTTGCACACAATGGCAAAAATCGAGAAAGAGGTTGTTACTTGTACCGCTCCTAACATATGAATGGTGACAACTGTTGAACTCAGGACCAACTTCAATATTCACTGTTGATATTAGCAGATCAAATTTTTCATACTTATGATCACAAATTGCTTGGATCGTTAAGTTCTTCAAAGCTGTAGCAGTCAAAGTCTTTGTAGTGTCACTGACAGACTAAACTTGACTGAACTTTTCAAACTTGGAGCAAGGCCAATCAGGAGTATCTACAAATGTTTAGAACTTTAGATGAAGATACATATTTAATGCTTGAACTGTATAGCTTGAACTGCACCAGGCTTTGGATCAATTTGCACACAATGACACAAATCGAGAAAGATGTTGTTACTTGTACCGCTCCTAACATATGAATGGTGACAACTGTTGAACTCAGGACCAACTTCAATATTCACTGTTGATATTAATAGATCAAATTTTTCATACTTATGATCACAAATTACTTGGATCGTTAAGTTCTTCAAAGCTGTAGCAGTCAAAGTCTTTGTAGTGTCACTGACAGACTAAACTTGACTGAACTTTTCAAACTTGGAGCAAGGCTAATTAGGAGTATCTACAAATGTTTAGAACTTAAGATGAAGATACATATTTAATGCCATTAAGCCACACTAAATCTCTGAAACATCAATTATCTCACTGGTCAAACTAGAGGTTGTTATTTCCTAATGCTCCACTTGGCATGTTGCAAGTTCTATTGCCTTCATTAGCTCAGTGAAATTTCTCGCATAATTTACTCAAGTTCACTTTAGGCTCACACCATCAATCACCTAATTATCATCTGGAGAGATTGAGGTACAGGGATGGTAATAGTGATGGCATTTCTAATCAGTGTACAGTAGTAAATGAATTAGGTTGCAGAAATATTTCTTATAAATCAATGATCACCCAAAGATGTGCATAATGTGATGGGGATGGTCTTCTGTTAATTAGGCGCACTAAAATGCTATTCTTTTCTAGCTTTTTCATTAGCAGTGAAGTTGAGTGCATAAACATCCTATATATAGTGAATAAAACTGCCAGACAGACATTTCTATTTCCTGATAGCTTTACTAACTGTAGGATACAATATTTAGTGGTAGCTTATATATATTAATGGCAAATGTCTAGTCAACGTTTTGACAATGACGAGATTGTCTGGGACAGCGGCAGTTAGCTTTCCCATTTATAAAGGGATTCTCAGTGATCAAAAAAATGGGATAAAGCTTCAGCATTAATTAGTGCTTTAGTTACATTTTTTGGATGCACAAGTCAGCAGGTCTATTTAATGACCATGCGTACTCACTTGTGTAATACACAAGAAAATTCGGAATAAGATGAAAACTCAAACAGCGAGTAATATATTTCTGATTTTATCTTCTTCGTTGGTTTATTGGCACTTTCAACAGATTTGTTTTACAGGTTAAAATACTCAGAAGACAGCAGTTTTCATTGAACATTTCAGTTTGCTGATTTGGTTATTTTCTGAGTGTAGATTCTAGTTATCATGGTCTGAATTTTAAGATCGTCATTCCTTGTTAGTGTTTCCCAGCGACAGTGCAGCTATAAGATCTGCCCCCATCAAGAATTGAAACAACCTATTAAATGTTAAAGCTTGGTCTGTGGCAATATCAAGGATTCCAAGGGAAGGTCGTTGCTTTGGCTTTGAATGTATCTAGGTAAAGCATCCAGTAATGTGGTGTAAGCGATTGCCTTCAAGGACTACTTTGACATGCCTTGGATTTCCAACATTAAGAAGCTCAGATTTGTCATATATAAAATTCTAATTTAGATGCTATTAGATGATCATAAGGTGAAGAAACCCAATGGAAGATTTAGCAAGCGCCTGAGAATATGGAAAAGTCAACCACTTTGATTGTATATCTTTTTACCTCTTAAGGAAATGATATATAATTTTTGAAGTCCGTTGGAAGGCCTGGATTAGTGATATGTACCACCTTGACTTGTATTCAGAGGAACCATATTTGTATATATGGTTGTTAATGTGGATGTGAAAGGAAATAATAACCATCTATCCCAGTATACTGTCACATAATTGCCTCTAAACAGCCTGTCTGAGATTGCACAACTGAAAGTTTGGAACAGCATATGGTGAGAACGTTGCTTAGAATTTGGGTACTATTATTTTTGGAATCTAATGTGGAAGAACAAAAAAAGCATATTGGTGCTTGCCAAAAATCATATTACTATATACATAGGAGGTTAGCGTAGTGAGAAAAAGAACTGGAGGAAAATGGGTTCACTACTACAAAGGTTAAGAGTCATGACTGAGCAGAAGCAGTTTGAGGCTGAATGAGGATACACATGGGTCCAAAATAACATATACAATTGTCAAATCCATGTACTCAAGAGTTTGTATCTAGAAGATCCTGATTTTGGTGAGGCTTGGAGAGCTTGCATGGAGCCTGATACTTTAGACAGGACCAGATAGTTGAATTTTATTATCCAAGATAGGATTTTATTCCAAGGAAGCCAGTTGTGCATTCCAAAGAGTTCCATTAGGGAGAACCTAATTAAACAGAAGCATAGTGGAGGATTGGCTAGATCCTTTAGTCAAGATAAGATTGTTTCTCTGGTTAGTGAGCATTATTATTGGCCACAGTTGCAGAAAGATGTTAAGAAGTTTGTGCAAGTTGTAGAATATGTCAGGTGACAAAAGGAACCAAGCATAATGGCTTCAAGAGGGATATATAAAGTTCTAGAATATTGGTATTTGGCAAAAATCATATTAGTGTATATATAGGAGGTTAGAGTAGCAAGAGAAAGAAGTGGACAAAAATGGGTTCACTACAGCAAAGGTTGAGAGTCAAGACTTATCAGCAGCAGTTTGAGGCTGAATGAGGATACACATGTGTCCAAAACAACATTTACAATTGTCAAATCCTCAAATTGTATCTAGAGGATCTTGATTTTGGTGAGACCTGGAGAGCTTTAATGGAGCTTGTTACTTTAGACAGGACTAGATGGTTGAATTCCAAAGAGTTCTATGAGGGAGAACCTAATCAAAGAGAAGCATAGTGGAGGATTGGCTAGATGCTTTGGTCAAGATAAGACCGTTTCTCTGGTTAGTGAGCATTATTATTGACCACAATTGCAGCAAGACGTTAAGAAGTTTGTGCAAAGTTGTAGAATATGTTAGATGACAAAAAGAACCAAGCATGATGGTTGGTTTGAGGCTATACAATTGTTGAATCTATGAACTCAAGAGTTTGTATCTAGAGGATCTTGATTTTGGTGAGACTCGGAGAGCTTGCATGGAGCTTGCTACTTTAGGCAGGACCATATGGTTGAATTTAATAATCCGAGATGGGATGTTATTTGAAGGAAGCTAGTTGTGCATTCCAAAGAGTTCCATTAGGGAGAACCTAATCAAAGAGAAGCATAGTGGAGGGCTAGATGCTTTTGGTTGAGATAAGACCATTTTTCTAGTTAGTGAGCATTATTATTGGCCACAATTACAACAAGATGTTAAGAAGTTTGTGCAGAGCTGTAGAAATGTGTTAGATGACAAAAGGAACCAAGCATGCTGGCTTTGGGAGGGATATAAAATTCTAGTTTAGCTTCTATTATATGATCGTAAGGCGAAGAAACCCAATGAAAGATTTAGCAAGCACTTGAGAAAATGGGAAAGGCAGTCACTTTGGTCGTATATCTTTTTACTTGTAAGGAAATGATATATAACTTTTGAAGCCCATTGGAAGGCCTTGATTAGTGATATGTACTACCTTGAGTTGTATTGAAAGGAAATAATAACTATCCATCCTAGTATACTATCACATAATTGCTTCAAAACAATCTTGTCTGAGATTGCATAATTGAAAGTCTGGAACAACATATGGTGAGAACCTTGCTTACAATTTGGGTACCATTATTTTAGGGATCTAGTGTGGAAGAAAAAAAAATGTATTGGTGCTTGCCAAAAATCATATTACTATATATATAGGAGGTTAGAGTAGCGAGAAAAAGAAGAGGAAAATGGGTTCACTATTGCAAAGGTTGAGAGTCAAGACTGAGCAGCAACAATTTGAGTCTGAATGAGGATACACATGGGTCCAAAACAACATATGCAATTATCGAATCCATGCAATCAAGTGTTTGTATCCAGAGGATCCTGATTTTGGTGAGGCCTGGAGAGCTTGCATGGAGCCTGTTACTTTAGACAAGATCAAATGGTTGAATTTTTTAATCAAAGGTGGGATGTTATTCAAAGGAGCTTAGTTGGGCATTCCAAAGAGTTCCAGGAGGGAGAACCTAATCAAAGAGAAGCATAGCGGAGGATTGGATAGATGCTTTGGTCAAGATAAGACCATTTCTATAGTTAGTGAGCATTATTATTGGCCACAATTGCAGCAAGATGTCAAGAAGTTTGTGTAGAGTTGTAGAATATGTCAGACGATAAAAGGAACCAAGTATGTTGGCTTCAGGAGGGATTCCCTAACAATGAACCACACTCACACTTTGTGCTATAAATAAGAGGCTCATCATTAGTCTACTAAATTTTTTTGGATTTGGGAATTAAAAAGGCTTTTGACTTCATCCCAAGGCATTTGATGTTGTTAGTACGAAGTAATTGTTGGATGATTATGGACTTCTTGTGGCCTTTTTTATTTTGTTAGGAGTATTATTGGAGTCTAGTAAGGTTGCCCTCTCCCCCCAATTGTTTTTGGCTTCTACATTAACGAACTTGAAAATTTTCTTAAACAAGATTTTCTCACAAATGATGGTTACTCACTTCACTATGTTGTGATTTTTAAATTGCTCTTCTCTAATCACATGTTCTTTCTCTCTTATTCTGTTAATGACCTACAAAAACATGTTGACGACTTTGTAAGTTTAGTTGATTTTGGCACCCTATGGCCAAATTTATCAAAACTTTGGTTATTGACTTTAGCACCACCAAGTATGCTCTTTCCAGGTTCCATTTCTCCTACAGATGGGGCTGATGAAGGTCATCACTTATTATACTTATCTCGTAGTTTACTTGTCATTTTCTTTCTTTGTGGATATTGTTCTTGAATGCTAATGCTTTTAGGTAATTTTTTTGGATGGTTCACAGTTTGAGGCCATGGCTTGGGGTCTAGGGATTGCATTGAGAAGATTGTATATCATCCATCGTAAACAGGTAGTTTGTCAAAGTATTGTCTAATTTAGCTTTGCTGCCCAACCCCTTTTCTTGAGTTGACATTTAGACTTGATTTATACAAAAGCTTAGATTCATTGGTGGTTATCCTTTGACCTATTGGAGGTGCCCTTTTTTGGCACTTTGATCCTGATAGGAGTTTGCCTTTTGGTTCCCTTTGGATGTTATCATTGTTGGTTTTTTGGGGTCTATTTGCTTGTCTACTCTATGGATGAATACTTGCTTTTAGGTACCTGTGCAACTCTCATTAAGTTCTTAGGAAAGAGGTGCAGAAATGATCCATTGACATTTCCAAGTTTCTTGGACTTTCCCTTTGAATTCTTTCAGCCCCAAATTATCTTGCTACATTGAGCCTTCTTATGAGTGGGATTATTGTTTGACCAACTATCTTCAATGCATTGGTCTCATGGTTTGAGGATTGCCCTTTGCAAGTTGTAGGTGTGTTTTAGTGAAATTCAAGTTGAGATTGACCACCATATCCTACAAAGGAAAGGGTCAATTGCTTTTGTTTTCTCTTAAAATTGGAGATTGAGGAGCATTTTATTTTTTCAGTATTTCTTTTACCATGAAATTCATGGCAGAGACTCAAGAAACCATTCTTCAAACTTTATACAAAGATTCTCGTGTTTCATCTTCCACTTTCTTCATCTTGATTAGAGATACTTATCCCATTTTCTTTGTGAGATCACCACTTCTAGGTATAAAACTCTTTGTGCAGGTCCAAGATCCAACAAATTGATTACTTCTTCATTGACATTAAATATCCTTTAGATAATATTGATTCATGCAAGGATGGGGGCGAAGCAGTGAGACATTACTCATCCTTGACACTCCGACTTGCATTCTAATGGTAATGGCTCTATCTCTTCTCGATGACAAAGAACTTCTTTCATGACAGGTTCATATCTCCAGTTTATTTTTCTACCATCATCAGTTTTTCACCCTTGAGTGTTAGAGGTGGTTCTATGCAAAATCAATTGTCTCTAGGATCGTCCAACCCAAAGATGGAAAACTCAAAGAGTACTTGGCGAGTTTTTAAAAATTTGCAAATTTTTTGGCTCTATCTCTTCTCAATGATGGAGAACTTCTTTCATGACAGGCTCATATCTCCAGTTTATTTTTCTACCGTCATCAGTTTTTTACCCTTGAGTGTTAGAGGAAAACTATTGTGGTAAAAATCTCGATGTTATTAAAAGAGATAAATTAATCTACATGTACAAAAGAATGGAACGATGTTTCCTTAGGAAATGATCGTAAAGAATAGAAACTTTCTATTCTATCTACAGAGAACTAAATCTTAGAAACCCTCCCTTAATGGTTAATCTATCCACTACACCAAGCTGTCCACTGAATTTGGAAAATTTGTTTGGACCAAGAGGCTTGGTGAGAATGTCTGAATTTGGAAAATTTGTCTGCAGTCTTATCCACTCTAGAAACATACTGCAAATGTATTGTCTCGTCTTCAACCAATTGCCGAATATGGTGAGTGAATATCTACATGGTTGGTTCTTTCATGGAAAACTGGATTCCGTGCTAACTTGATAACGCCTTCGTTATCAACAAACAAAGTTGTCGGGCCTGCTGGTGACATCTGCATATCCCCAAGCATCCGACGAAGCCAAACAACTTCACACCCTGTCTTAATTGTCCCTTTGTATTCGGCCTCTGTAGAGGAGAGAGAAATGGTCTATTGCTTCTTACTCGTCCATGTGACGACACTAGATGCCAAACTAAACACATCCAAAAGTTGACTTTTTATCGTCAATAGAGCCTGCCCAATCTGAATCTGTGAAACCACTGAGTCTAGGATTAGGACTTCGAGAATAGAGAATCCCAAAATCAGGATTGCCCTTCACATAACGAAGCACACACTTAGCAGCCATCCAATGATCAGTCTTGGGAGCTGTCATAAACCGTGAAATGTAGCCGATGGGGAAGTTGATATCAGGTCTAGTAGCAGAGAGATAGATGAGGCTGCCTACTAGTTGCATGTATGTAGTATCATCAACTGGAGGAGAATCAGACTTGGCTGATAACTTAAGACCTTTCTCCATAGGTGTAGATTCAGGCTCGCAATCCTGCATACGAAACTTGTCTAACAGAGCCCTGACATATCTGGACTGAGAAATGAATATACCAGAAGACTGTTGCCAAACCTCAACACCGAGGCAATAATGCATGAGGCCAAGGTCAGTCATATCAAAAGACTGGCATAAATTCTGTTTGATTCCCTGAATCAAAGATGTCGAACTACCAGTGATGATCAAATCATCCACATAAATGACCAGAAGGATGATGTCACTGTCAGTAGTCTTGATGTACAAATTGACTCTGAAGAACTCCTCCAGAAGCCTTGATTAGTGAGGTACTTATCAATTTTCATGTACCATGCCCCAGGGGCCTGCTTCAAACCATATAGAGCTTTCACCAGTCAGAGATACGAGTGTTCTTTACTAGCAACCTTGAAACCAGGAGGTTGTGTCATGTAGAAAGCACTCTTGACGTCCATCTAATGGACCCGCTAGCCAAACTGAGCTACCATGGCTAGAACTAATCTGATAGTGCTCATTTTTGCTGTAGGAGCAAAAGTCTCCTCATAGTCAATGCCCTGACGCTGAGAGAAGCCCTTCACAACTAAACGAGTTTTGTACTTATCCAAAGTACCATTAGACTTGTACTTTATTTTGTAGACACATTTGTAACCAATGGGTTTCTTCCCTGATGGAAGATAAGAAAGGACCCAGGTGTGATTCTTCAGCAGGCACTGGTGCTCATAATTCATGGCCCGTTCCTACTCTGGTATTCCTTTAGCCTTTGAGTATGTCTGCCGTTTAAACACACTGTGAATGTTGGCCATGAGGGCAATATTGACAGTCTTTGTAGGCTCGCTCTTCTTCCGAGTAGTTCTCCCCTTGATGAGCTCATCATCCCTAAGATTAGCAAGTGCTCTAGCCCACCATTTAGGCCGGAGAGGAGGACCAACATTATTATCAGGCAATGTTCTATGATCTGGTTCCTCATCAGAAGAATCTGGATCAAAATCAGGAGAAGCATCTACATATCTAGGTGAACCTGGAGGAGAGGTCGGAGGTGTTTGTACATGATTCACTGATACTACTGGAGCCCTCCCAGGAGATAGACCTAATGGAAGACGAACTCCCAAATCATGAGCCTTCATAGGTTGGTCTGCTGAAGCAGGAGAGACATGCATGAATGGTCCTCATTGTTCATCAAAGACTACATCACGACTGTACAGGATACAAGATGTCTCAATGTCGATCAGGCGATAGGCTTTGTGAAGACTACTGTATCCAACAAGCATGAGTTTCTGGCTCTTGGCATCCAACTTGGTGCGAGACGCATCAGGGATCCAAATATAGGCAAGAGAGCCAAAAACCTTCAGGTGACTGGTTTTGGGCTTGCAACTTGACCAGTCCTCTTCCGGAGTCTTGCCTTTGACCGCCACAGTGGGTGACCGGTTCAAAAAGTAGACTATAGTGTTAACTGCTTCCGCCCAAAATTTCTTCGGAACATGTCTGTGCTCAAGCATGGACCTAGCCATCTCGGTGATTGTTCTGTTTCGACGTTCAACTACACTATTCTATTGTCATGTGTGGGGTGTGGTTAACTGGCGCTTGATGCCATGAAGATCACATAAGCTAGAGAATTCATTAGAACAAAATTCCCCCCATTATCTGTCCTAAGAGTAATAATAGATTTCCCACTCTTTTTCAACTAGAGGTTTAAACTTCTGAAATACAGTAAATGCTTCTGATTTCTTTTTAAGAAAATAGACCCACATTTTTCTACTGAAATCAACAAATAGCAGAAAATACCTAAACTCAAGAATAGGAGTGGGCATAGGGTCGCAGATATCTGCATGAACAAGATGAAGTACCTGAGAAGCCCGCCATGAATCACCAACAAGAAAAGGTGTGCGATGTTGCTAACCAGCCTGGCATGCATCACAAACTCCAAGATGTTGAGTCTGAATCTCTGGCAAACCGAGGACAAGCCCGTTACGAGCAAGTTGAGTGAGATAGCGCACATTTAAGTGCCCATAACGCTGATGCCAAAGTGTACTGATTGAAGATTGCCAAGCAGCCATAGCAAGGTCCTGAGAAGTACCAGAATCTGCAAGTCTGAAAAGACCATGATCCTCAAGACCAACTGCAACAACAGATTGAGTCTCTCAATCAGTGATGGTGCACTGATGTGAACTGAGGTGATATCCAGCTGTGGAGAGTGTTGCAGCATCTGATTGACTGAGAGTAGATTTAGTTCCATCCTTGGAACGTGGTACACATCGAGGAAAATGAGATTCCTCCTAGCATAATGAATTTGAATGTTGCCTTTGTTGACAATAGTGTACTCTTCCCCGCCACCAAAAATAACAGAATCTGAATAAGGCTGGTAGTCAGTGAACCAGTCTTTGCGGTGGGTAAAATGACAAGAGGCACCATAATCAATGTACTAGGCAAACGAATTGACATGATCTGCTGGTCTTTTAGCCATGAAGGCGTAAAAGGCAGATTCTTTCGACTCAGTGTGCTTTGCGGTGTTCGCTTTGGGCTGCGAATCATATTGCTTAGATAGGGCAGCTAAGCGCTTCCGACATTCAACCTTCATGTGACCATACTTGTGGTAGTAGTTGCATTGAATGTTCTTTTTCTCGGAGCCCTTTGATGCCGGGGCAGATGGTTTCTGCTGAGAAGGAGACCATGCCCTTATCCTTCTGAAAGGATTTAGCAGCAAAGCTTTGCTCGTTGGAGGTGGAGGTGGAACTGCTACCGAACTGTTGTTTCCATCGATCTTGTTGAAGTAGTAGTGTGCATAGATCGGTGAACTTTAGGTCAACACCTGCAGAAGTGATGTTGAGAGTCTCGATAAAATGCTCATAGTACCTGGGTAAACTTTTGAGAGTGATTACCACAATGTCCTCTTCCTCCATCTTGCGTCCAATGACAAGCAACTGATCACAGATTTCTTGAATCCGATTCAGGTTATCCTGGAGCGATTTTCGCTCATCCATGACAATAGAAAACATAGTGTTCTTGAGAAAGAAAGCCCTGCTTTTATCTAAAGTCTCATGTAGGGTTTTCAGATGCTCCCATATCTCGGCAGCTGTTTTGCCAGATGGAATCTGAGGGAGCTGATCATCAGCCACTGATAGTTTGAGAAACATGACTGCTTCCCGATTTTGTTGGTCATAGGTAACTTGATCAGGACCAGCTGTAGGCGGACGCTTACTAGTACCCAGAACCACCTGATTGTTGTTGCAATATTCGAAGATGGTTAGCATCCGCTGCTTCCACGTGCTATAGTTTCGACCATTAAATTTTTTATTTCCCTCGAGCAGGATTGGTGAGTGATGCCATGGCACAAATTTCAATGAAAAACATGAGAAACTGAGCAGGCATGTACTTCAAGGCAAAATGTCGGAAGACCCCAAAAAAGTGAAGTGGTACCTAGAAGAGAACTCAAAAAACCCAGAAGGAATATGTTGTCAGATTTTGGATCCGCTGGCTTGAAAATTGAGGCACAAAAATCGAGGCACCCAAAAAAACGGATGACAACCCAATTGAGCTCTCAAAAAACCCACGAAGAATTTGAGATTGAAAATTATTCGAACCCAAAAATTAGGGTTTTCAAAGGAAACCATAGCCGCTAAAAAAAAACTTCCAAAAAAGTTGCAAAAAACGTCAAAACAATGGTGCATTGTTGCTGAAGAAGGCAGAAATCGATCATAGAAGGGGCCATTTTTTAATAGATATCCTTATAGAAGCAGTCACGAAGTGCAGGAGGCAGTAATGATGCGTCCAAGGCACAGAGAAACCTCCGCGCGAAGTGTAAGAAAGCCGCGAACTGTAGCAAGAGAGAAGAACGTCGCGGGTTGCTAAAAAATGATGGGTTGCAGGTCGGGCGACGCCAAAAAAGCCCTCAAAACAAACCACATGTGACAAGCTCTGCAAACATGAGCCATGGGCTTGCAGAAACCGACCAAGAAAATGGTCTCAGATCCCACGCGGGTGTGTAAAAAACGCGAAAAATCGAAGTCATGATTTCTTGAGAATGAAACACTCCAACCAACCCTAGACGAGTTTCAAATTCAAGTAGAGGCAACAGATTTCTCAATGAGAAATCTGTAGATCCCAAAAAACAATTTAATTTTTAGGTTAAGATAATTTTGAATTGAAATTATAAAACTTTAGAAAAAATTAAGATTTTTGCTCTGAAACCATATTGTGCTAAAAATCTCGATGTTATTAACAGAGATCAAATGATCGATATGTACAAAAGAATGGAAAGATGTTTCCTTAGGAAACGATCGTAAAGAATAGAAACTTTCTATTCCATCTACAGAGAACTAAATATTAGAAACATTCTAATATTTACAGGACATTTACAAACAGATTAAGATAACCATTAATAGCATATAAATAATAATTTAATAAAAACTCAAAGAGTACTTGGTGAGTTTTTAAAAATTGCAAGTATTTTGGCTATGTGAATTTTTCTACTAAAAAATTGCCTAAAATATTCGTTGAGTTTTTGGCTCAGTGATGCTGTGGCAAAAACTCAGCTTTATTAAAAAAAAGGCCTAGGACCCCCTCTATCAATGGGGTTTTCTCACATCTAACACCTTGTGCAGCTTTCCATTGCTACCCCTCAAGCCCATTTGGGTCTCCATGTACAAACCCCCACTAGTTATTGGGATCTCTTGTCATATAAGAAATTTGATTAAAGTTAGGGGGTGGGAGTGGAGACCGAAAATCAAGAACTTGGACAACTAATTACTATCATAATATCATTGATCAATGATGAAATATCATACTATCTGTATCCAAGATTTAAATGTGATTATTAGAATTTTAGGTTCTCACCCAAACTTTTAGCTAGAGCAGGGAAGACGAAATTTAAGATGTAATATGCAATTTATGAATTATGCTGAATCATGATGATGTACAAAGGCATTTATCATAAATCCATGATAGTTGTCAACTAAATATTATATTATGATTCCACACGAGGATGCGATTTTGTACTCAATTTGCATCTAAATCAATAAATATAATAGAAAAAAGGGACTCATTTATGGACTCATTGGATAGATCTTGATATTGAATTTTGCAAAAAAATGCATTTCTAATAAAATTTATGCAAATTTTTAAGTTGCCGTTTTTGCCAAGTTGCATTGTTTGGGCTTGCCAAAGAATTTGCCAAGTCTGGGTTTTCCAACTATGGTCCAACTTACTCCCCTTAGCCCAAGACCTTCCTCTACCAGCATTTTCAAGCTCTACATTGGTACTCCTATAGTGATTGATGGAAATATTGTCGGTTGCTGTAATATGTCCCATAATAGAGATAAGATACCTAACTATTTTTGTTTCCTGGTTCTGTGGTCTCCATCTGCTTCCACTGTTTCGTGTTGTCCTCCCAAATATCTATTTGAACATGTATTTGTTTTGGTGTTACCATTTTTAGGTTAATCCCCTTGCGTGCATTTCTTTGTGTTTTTTTTTTCTTGCTTTTTTGTGTTCACTTTCGGTCTACTCCCTCTTTTGCTCTTGTTCTTTGCTATTGTAATAGATGTGTGTTCCAATCCCTTTTACTATCCTTTGTCATTCCTGGATATTAATATAATTCTGTCTCTCTTGACATTACTATTTACAAACTTTTAGCTGAATTTCATTTTTACATCTTGTTTTTTAATAGGATTGCACGTACTGAGCATTGACAGATCTGTTTTCAATGGGCTTGGATATCACTGGGCTCCTTTTTATTTTTTATTTAAATGAATTTTGTTAGGTTAATTTTTTTCAACTCACAAATTATTCTTTCTATTTTACATTTTGGTGCAGGGTCAAAAGTCTTTGGCACTAGATACAGCTATAGGCATGTGGCAGTTATTGTTTGCAGAAAAGCAATGGCCGTTGGTTGATCAGTGGTGCCAGTTCTTGCAGGTATCCAAGTAAAATCATTCTAACTTATTTTACAATGCATAGGAATCTCTCACAACTTGTAGCACTGGGCAACTATTTGCTAGTGATGATTTGTTGCTAATGGTTGTGTACTGTATTAGCTTACTTGTATTGACAAATCTGGGTGCATGATTGTTTTATTATCCAGCATATATGTCAGAAGTTAGTCTTTGAGACAGTTATTAACAATTTAACTCTTTATGCATTTTCAAAGTGATAAATGCTAACCTCTTTGTACACTTTGTTTATATTTTATTCACAGACCACATACTATATAAGCATGGAATCATAGGCACGTGCTTGAAATTTTCAATCATGGACATAATCTCCCATACATTGAGTGACACTCATGGAAGTTATAGTCTCTGATTTTTTGCTTTCAATCTCTTTATCCCTAGATTCTATTTGTTTAAAGATACTAGAAACAGGCAGTTTTTGATCTTGCTTGGCCACTTGTCTCACATCTATCTCTACACTTGATTGTAATGGATATTTTGCCATAATTCATACAATGGAGTGCAAACTATAGACACACTCACACTCACACTCACTAGCAGAGATTGAATATTGCTATGACAGAACGCAAGAACAATACTGTTTATTCACCGTAAAAAGGGGTATGTCATTGAATTGCGCTTCGTTTGGATTTCCAAGGTTGCAGTCACAATATTCTAGTATGCTATTGATACTGTTCTGCTTGTACCTCTTTCATTATTTTCCAAATTACTATCTGGACTCAATTTATTATGCCTTAATTATTGTCTTTAGTTTTCAAAGAAATCAAATTCCTAAATACAATGTGTTTCTAGTGTCCCAGTTTTGTGATTAAAAACTTTACAGCTAACATATTTATGAGATATTCCACTGATGAGTGTGCAGTTAATAATATAGGTTTTATAAGAACTGTTTTACTTGGCTTTGCAGGCCCGACATAACAAAGCGATTTCAAAGGACACATGGTCGCAGCTTTTGGAATTCGCTAAGGTATGTAGTGTTTCAATTTATTTTGGGGGCTTGAAATGTTGGTTGTTAGAGCCAAAAACACCTTTTGCCTATCAAGTAAAGATTCACAACTACAAAGGAAGCAGAAGATATTCAACAAAATTTTGATAAAATACTAAATTAAACAAAAAGGAACTTCTACAACAAAGTCTATTCTTTTACCTAGGCTTGTTTGTAGCCTGTCCATGGTCAACAAGGCTTGTTTTCATGTCGATAACAATCCTCTATCCATAACAATCCTCTATGTATAGCAAATTAAAGAAAAAGGACTCGAGTAGAGATCGATCAATCACATTGTATCACAAGGATGGCAGGAAAGCTTCCTTCTACAAAGTCTTATCTTTAACCTAGGTTTGTCCATTGCCTGTCCATGGTCAACAAGGCTTGTTTTCATGTCCAAAAGCAAATTAAAGAAAGCAGTTCTATCAATCACATTATATCACAAGGATGGCTGTGGCTTCTGACCATTCATCACCTGTGGATAAAAACAAACTGTGACTGTTGGTCAAGGTCGTATGAGACAGTTGAAGAAAATGCAACTAAACCCAGTTTTAACTTAGTGAAAGACCCAAGTTAAACTTTCCTCACCAGGTCTGCAATAATTTACACTAACATGAAAGATACAGATACTAGGCAGTGCTTTCTCCCCATGTGTTTAGCAATTGGTTTACAACTTTACCCAAAAAATTTCTTTAATAACTAAAAAAGGGATTAGGACTTTCATTCTAAGAGAATGATTGGAAATTCATAAATTATTATTGTTGTGCTTACTGGAAAGTTATTAAATATTTGCCTTGTGCCAAAATGTCCTTGCAGATGGTAGACCCTTCATTGTCCAATTATGATGCAGAGGGTGCATGGCCGTATCTAATCGATGAGTTTGTTGAGTACTTAAGCGAAAATGGCCTCATTCATGAAAATGGCTTCATTCATAGAAGCAGTTGACACATTTACTGGTTCATTGATATGGGGCATCTACATAATCTAAGGTGAGGGTGCGTTGCTACATAATCTAAGGTGAGGGTGCGTTGTATACTAGTGCACTTAAAGTTTTCCACTTGGAAATCTCATTTGTATACATATTTGTTGATTCTGTTCTTCCAGTGTATCTGAAATCAATGATTCAGTGAACTAGTTAATGTTTCATGTCAATTGGCTCTATTCAACTTGAGCATCTTAATTTAACTGAAATTGTCACAATATGCTGAAGCTTCCATTGAACTAGATTACTGGCAGGATCAATATTTATTCCACTGATCCTTTCAATGTTTGGATTGCTAAAGATGAGATCGCTGTTGGTTTTCAGGAGATAACTTATTGTGGGACCTCTATAATTATGATGTGTTTATTTAGTGTTAGTAAACTAAACTTTTGCAAGATGAAATCATCCTGGAATATGATACCTTTGTCCTATCATAAACTGCAGTCTATGTTGAATATGGCAGTGTTGACATTTGTCCTATCATATATTGCTGTTTATGTTGCGTAAACAGAGGACTATTTATTTTAATCTCAGTAAGAATACCATAATGGTCATTGAAGGGTGGTGGGATTGTAGCGTTAGAATTCAAAAGTATGATAGAAAAATTAATTTGATCAAAAAGAGGTCATGGGGTTTGGAGTGAAAGGAACAATAGGAATCGTGGTAGGG
Organism: Thuja plicata; assembly: GCA_018584345.1. NCBI lineage: Eukaryota > Viridiplantae > Streptophyta > Pinopsida > Cupressales > Cupressaceae > Thuja > Thuja plicata. The sequence continues at coordinate 920,985 of MU226148.1, forward strand.
TGCAAAGAAACCTTGCAGGATATATCATGCTCGACGACCTGGACCCATTTCTTAGGTTTAGGCGGGGTACATTTAGGTTTTTTCAATTCAATCAGCCTATAGGTAAAGGCTTTGGTGATGGGGAAGGTCAGCTTTCCCAAGCAACACGCCGCAAAACACATCTTCTTAACAACATTGTTTTATTGTTTCCTTAGTTTCAAGTCTCAAAACAGGCTTAGCCTATTTATGTTGTTCAAGATATCTAAGAATATGGTGACTTAAGTGGGACACTTTAATTTCTCACAGCATTGTGGCAGTTCTACTGTTAAACATTATAAATTGGCACGATTCTTGTTAGAAATAAAGATTTAGCATGTAAATGTGACTTGCATGGGGCAACTTCATTTGTCATAGCATTGTGGAACTTGTGATGTTATGCTTGACAGTGTACTTTGCCATGATTCTTGTTAGAAATAAAGATTTGAGTGTATACTATCTAACAATCTCAGAGACTATTTTCAGTCACATTTAAGACATTTTAATGGGTTGGAATTTTGGAGCTCATATGTGAGAAAAGTAGGCTGTATCTACATAATGGGAGTGGTCATTACTATGTTGTCAGAGTATTCTTGAATCTGAAAATGCCTGCTATGGAAATTTTGGTATTGATTAAAATAGAAACTCGCATGCATAGCTTAGATCGATTTGTTGTGCAAACATCGTTTTTCCTTCCAGAGACTAGATCTTAAGGAGAGAAACTATCATGTGAGTGCTATCTTACTACTTGAGATTTGCTCTTGCAAATAGTTTTCTATGGAGCTGGTATAATGTCGCACAAGATTATCAAACCTATGTAGTTTTTGTAAGAGATACAATCTAAGGATAAATTCATCATTTAGATTGTGCTTTATTAGATATTTGTGAATAATGATACTTCACGCTTTGGGATTGTGAGGTTGATTGAAGGCCTTTGTTCAATAGCAAACGAATGATATGCTTAGTTCTATCCATTTCAGAGATGATATGTTTAGACAAGATTACCATTAGATGATTCATTACGGGCATTAAATGGTGTCTTATGGTGTCAATTTGACTGTTGAATAAAAAGTAACATATATTTATATAATATATATTATACTCTTACAAATATATACAAGATTATTACCAGCATAAAATGGAAAAGTTATTAATTCCATAATTTGTATGAATACTTGCCACGAGTCTGTAGATTAGTTTAGTTTGACATGCTTTGGAGTCCCAAATTTGAATCCTAAGCAACCGTCATTATTAGCTTTCTTAAGTAATTGTCATATAAAATTCAACAATATTTAATTGGATGGATGTGTTTAGCATCATTTTGCATTTTTTGTTATTAAATTCTATTCCTTATTCTTATTTGATGGTTGTATGTTCAGATATGTTTACTATGGGATACCCTGCTGTCTAAATAAAAAGCAACATATATCATATTTATTAATTACTTCAAAATAAAACAAAACATCAACATATTAGAATAGTTAATGGTTACTTTTCAAAAAATAAATTTGTCTATAAATGTAAATAAACAATCTAATAAAATAACTCTTTAGTAAATGTGTTCAGGCTTTTTTAACCATTTGTATTAGAGCAAGGCCCCATGCAGCTGCTTAGCTTATCTAAGCTAGCAGCCACCCCTCCATATTTTTAGGAGTAAAATGTGGAGCTGGTGGCCCCATGCAAATTCAATTTTGCTGCTTATTTTTAAGCAGCCACTTTAATTATTTTAATAAATTTTTTAATTGTTTATTTAGATACACAAATTAACAAATTATTATTAATTTTGCTTGTAAAAATTGAAGGAAAAAACTAGAGGGAAAATTTAGTAGAAAATAAAGGAGGGAATGAATTTTATGAAGCCACATGTCATTATTTTCAATATGCATTTGCTGCTTATTTTAAGCTCCCCATTTTCCACATAGCTTATTTTTATTTGTTACAAAATAGGTGTTCCGCAAAAATACGAAAAGAAAATTCATTTAAGCAGCGGCATGGGAACATGGTATTATAATCGTTATTTAATCAATGTCTGCAATTTTTTTTATTTGTTATAATAAATACTAAACTTTTAAAAGCTATAAAAAATCTTGTAGATATAAACAAGTTAATGTATTGACAAGCATGCTAGAGTATAAACACTGTATATGGTGGTTCTGGTAAGACCTTAAAGATCTTCACTCAAATTGTCAAATGTAGAGGTAAGAGCAAGTAGATTTCCATTATTTATCTGTTAGCTGCTTTTGGATTCGACTGTGTTAGTGATCAATCTTTTGAATGATTGATAGGAAGTGTAAGGAGGAAATGTTGAGATTATTTTTTGTACCATTTTATAATTATTAGCTTGTTGATGCCTTGAACTTTGTATAATTTTTATTTTTTTAATCACTTGTCTCGTCGCGAATGTGCTTATGCCTCCATATTTTTTTGGACACCTTTTCCCTTTCTTTAATTTTCTAATTCCCTCTTCTAAATTTGTATCTTTCAATCTATTTACTTTTTACTTTATTTATTTATTTATTTTATCCAGGGGTTGTCATTTCTCAACTTGCTTTCGCTTTTTTTTAATGAAATTTTGAATTGTACTTGCTATTATTGAAGTACGCCTAAAAATAAGACTGTCCCATACTATATTAATAAGAAAGTATAATAGATTACTTTCAAACCATTTCACTATAAAAAATAGATAGTTGAATGCATGTATAAAGCATGTGACAAGTGCAATCTATTATTTGTTATATTGGTGTTTTTTTTTCTATATTCATTTAAAAAATAAATAAATTAAAGAATATTCAAGAAAGTTATATTTTTAAATAAATTTCAAAACTAAAATATTAATAGAGTTTGTAGGTTCTTTATTTATCATTACACTGTACAGCTATATAAGTAAATACATTTTGAAGTAACATTGTTTTTATACAATGTTAGTTGTCAATTTTTATAATAGAAATGATGTATTAGTTTTCATATAAGATATTTTTGTCTTTTAAATAATATTTTTTTAATATATTGTATTTGTTTGATTTAAATGATATTTTTTAATATAAATTAATGTTTGTAAATGATTTGTGCAGATGTCGGCAGCAGATATGTTATGTGAAAGATAAAAAAATTATTCCACCTCCAATTAATCTCTAACCTTGATAATGAGAATTGCGTAGACAACAAGAAGATTTTATTCAAGTAGTAATATCATTTATGAGGCTAGCAAGATATGTAAATTAGGTTTGGGTTAGGCTTGTCTAATTGAAAGCATTTTTGAGTATACCATTTTCTATTGTAACATTTTCTAACGAATGAAGATTTATTACTCAAACTAGTTGATATTTTTTATGAAATGAGTCCGTCCAAATTTTATACAATGATTAGTAAAGCTTTAAATCCAATGATATAGATAACACTACATATTCATTAAAAGAATATCAGAGGGATTGTAATGTTTCTTACTTTTGTTTTATAATAAAACTAGTGTGTTAGTTATTGCAAAGACTTTTTCTTTCTTAAACAATGCAATCCTTTTCATATATGGTGTTTAATATAAATTACATTTAGTGAAATATTGTTTGAAATATATTTGTTTGATAACTAGTTAATATTCTAATGAATTGAAATAATTGACATATGAGATAGTAGGTCTAAATTTAAAATATCTGGAAAATTAATACATAGTGTTCTCCATTTGAAAATGTTTTATTTATTTATTATTAAAAATATTATAGAGAATTTAATGATTCTTTACAAAGCTTCAAATCTAATCTCATAATTTTGAATTTGACTATCAAGATTTACAACTTATAATAATAGTCTAAATCCAAACTACAAACTAGATTTAAAGGTTTGCAAATTACATTGGTTTTTTTGGTATTCTAATGAAAAATTGATCCATCTTTTGGATATAAAGCATTATGTATCATTACATGTGCAAATGTATCTATAGGAGTAGAGTAAAGCAAGACTAGGTCTTCGTGAATATGTTAACCATTCAATATGTTGACAAATCATGCCATTTTTTCCTTAAAAGATAAAGATAAGTTGGATATTATTTTTTCGAATAGACAATAGGATTTTTTGAGGAAAATGTTCAAGGAGTTAGAAATTAAGGTGTTAGTAGAGGAGCTTATAATGATAAATGTAAATCAAAACAAACTTTTTTTGAATGTATAGGTAAAGGACAAAATATTAAAATTTACTCAATCACAAGGAGAATGCGATATAAGATTTGAAAGTAATACAAGAACACATGCTCATGAAGAAGTCTCTACCAATGGTGAACAATTTATATGTTAGAAAAGGGTGGGTCATTATTGTTGAAGATAAATTTTTAAGCCTACAAAATATTTGAATGAACAATATAAAGGAAAGGCTTATTTAAGATAAGTAAATCTAGAGGAAAATGTTACAATAAAAGGATAAAATAAAATTTTGTTTAGTAAACAATGTCGTGTATACTTTTAGGTTAAATTTCATGAAGATAAATTTTTGTGCGATATCATGCCTATGGATGTTTGACTTTTTTTGGGTGACCATGGTTCTTTGATACAAACTCTAGACATATTTGTAGGGAAAACACTTATAGATTAATCAAGGATGAAGTAAAATATGTTATTTCTCTTGAAGGAGGAAGGTTAAAGGGTGAATGATATTGCAAAAGTGTTTTTAGTGTTTCAAGTAATTCCTATGGGATATACATTATAATACTTCTTTACATACCATTACCCTAAAGCCTTAATCCTTTCTTGATCTTCATCGCCGCTGGCGTCAACTTTGTCAACCTCAAGGGACCAGTCAAGATCCTTCTAGTCATCACATTGTTTGATCTGAAGAATGCTTCGCAGAAAGATGTAGTTTCTCCTGGTAGTCCTGAAGTAGCCATGTCCTCAATTTCCAGGATAGGGTATTCTTGGATGGACATGTTACCTATCCCATAATGGTGTTACTTGAGAATACAGAAATTCCAGTCAATATGGATGAGCACGATGTCCAGTTCATCCAACAACAGATCAATGAACATGCTATGGCATACTTCAGCTAGTGCGACCTTGTCATCGTCTACCTACAGAGTAGTCCCAATGAACATAACGACTACATCTGCAATTGATTTTGCCCTGTCTTTGTTAAGGGAGAATTCCTTCCCCCAAATTCTCTGGACGACCTTGATAACCAAACTGTGTTTGGTTATCATTATCTTCTCCAGTCTTTCATTTGTTTCCTCCCCCAAAAATTCCATCTTGCGCTTTCTGGAGCTCATTTTGATCGCAGTGTCTATTGCATCCAATCCTTCATCCTTCAACATCTAACCACCTATGTGAATGCTTTCCTAAATGGGAAGCCCTATATATTTGCCTTCATTGTTTTCGTATGTGATATGAGTTCCTGCTGACGCCACCTGGTACTCCATGGTATTATTATTCAGACATTATTCTTTTTGGGGTTGATGATGCCTCGTAATCGTAGATTACACTTGATGTAGAGGATGTGAAATCTTGTTGATTAATTGTTTTCGACTGACAACATTACCACATACTCATTTCAGGCAATGTCTAAACAACAAACTAAAACAAAGTATCTTACCAAGGGGACACTTGGTTTGTTTTTGATTAAGGTAACAACAGGTTGTGAAGGGGCCCCGAAACCCTGTACAAGATGGTCATAAAAGATATTCAATAACGCCCTCTAAACGAAACGGGTCAAGACCATAGTGAGGGTTTTACAACAAGCTCCCACAACCTTGGAAAAACAATGCATGAAACAACCTTCATGCAAACCCACGCTAAAGGCAAATCCACGTCTAGGATTTACCTTTAGCACCATTCAACTCTAGCCGCCTCACCCTGCCAACGCGGAGGAACATCAACTGAGCCAGAACAATCAAAGTTACTAGTAGGGGTAGCCAAAATATCAGTAGATACATCCGGAGAAGCATCCACAGAACCAAAAGCCACCTTCACCCCCACATCTCCAGGGGGTACCAGAGATGCGACAACCCCCACCAAACCAGGTGATGACACCACCGGGGAGACAAACCCTGGAGAGCACTCAGGGGCCACAACCAAACCTTGCGTAGTCACTTGGGAAAAACGTTTCGGCAAAACAGGCTTCTTTTCCACGACATAGTGTTGAGCAGAGGCTCCATTCCACCAAAAAGCATTATTTTTCTTTTTACCCATACCACATTGAGCTGCCATATGCCCTATTTTAAAGAACCTTCTGCATCTAAAGGGAATCCCTTCATAATCCAGAGACTGAATCCATTTTCCTTTGGAAGAGTTGATCACTATCTCCTCAAGAAGAGCCTTAGAGGGATCAATATCCACAAGCATGTGAGCATAAGCAGAGTGGAGAATGTCACAAGAATCACCATCCACCAATAAAAATTCCCCAAGAGCATTACCAATCTCCTCCAGCAGAGAGTCGACCCATAAATGCAGTGGAAGATTAGGAAGACAGACCCAGATAGGATACCTGGAGAAGGAATCCGAAATAGGGTTAAAATTGACATGCCAGTGCTTAACCATGAGCATAAAACAATTCTCCCAACTGAAAAAATATTCGCATAACAAATTTCTATCCACAACATCATCAAATTTAGCTACAAAATATCCCTTGGCCAAGGGGAAGATGTGCATCGAATCCACGAGGATAGGCTCCCAATGAGTAGAGATCCAATCATGAAGCTTCGGGAGGCTAGGCCAAAAGCCTCTGAACTTGCAAATCAAAGCATGGGAAGAATACGTAGATATATTGTCGTCTATTTCCTCCTCCACATCCATAGCCACAGTAATGGAGATTGGATTAGAAACAGGAACATGCCCAGTGGTTGCCCCCAGCTTTAACGCAACATCTACCCTAGCAGCAGGGGAGGGCTCTGCAATCACCACACGGGGGCCCTTATTCCCTCCCTTCCTAACAACACTGCTCGCACCAGGCACCGCTTGTGCTGCACCCACGCCATTGGAGGGTAACCCATAGGAAGGCCGACGACCGACAACTTCACCAACAACATCTGCAGGGGATGCAGCGGCAACAACAACAGCTGCAGCATCCGCAGCAGCAGAATCAGCAGCTGCGGTAGCAACATGAGGAGCTTGAGCCTCAGCAGTGAGGGTAGCATCAGCCGATGCCCTAAACACAGTAGTCGCGGGAGGCATCGCGATTGTTTTATGAGATACGTGAGGACACTTGGTTTGTTTTCCCTAAATGCCTTTATATTTTTTAGTTGACTATTTAGCCAATACCCTCATTTCATCACCAAATTCTTTAATTAAACCAATCTTGCCAGGTTCTCGTACTATACATACTTAAATTATGCCTTTGACACATTGCCCATTAATGATTAATGGGAGGGTGTCCTAAGAAATATTCTCCATAATGGTTTCTGATAATATCCCGTCCGCACCCAGGTTGGCTAATTTATTTGCCATTCCATTTCCTTCCCTAAATATATGGTTAATCGTATAATGTTTAAAATAATTCAATAATTCGGTCGCGTTTTTTAATATACCATTTAATCGCCAATTAGTAATTTTCCCAGTTCTTGTTGCGTTTATGATGATGGTTGAGTCACCTTCAATTTCCACTCTCTCAATACTTAGTTTTTTGCATAATTTTAACCCTTCTAAAAGTGTGGTCCTTTCTGCAAAGTTGTTTGTTTCCATCCCAAAAGGTTTGGAAAGAGTAGCTATAAGATTCCCATTTCAATCGTGTATGCAACATCCTAACCTGACCGTCCTCGGATTGCCCCTAGCTGCGCAATCAAAGTTGAGTTTGAACCAGCCTGTTTCAGGGGGCTTTCATTTACACTCCCTCCTAAGCTCTAATTTGTTACTATCCTTCCTCCCAGTGAACATTGGTAATTTTAGTACAAACCAATGCTTCATCATTTTGTTATCCCATGATGAGTGGATTAGGTCAGACTGATCCTCTCTGTTCCGACTATTTACTACCTCCACAATACCTGATTCAATTTTGTTCCACAACATATCAGGGGACATACTTTTATCTTTGAAGATTCTACGGTTCTGTTCTTTCCATATTTCCCATATCATAAGAGAAGGCGCGGTGAACCATAACTTACCAAAGGCTCTCCTACCATGGTCCCTGGTCTAACATTTAAACAATTGTAGCAGATTATTGGGTCTTACAGATACCCATTCTAGGTTGCTTATAAGCTTATGCCAACATAAGGAAGCATATTTGCAGTTAAGTAAGAGATGATCAATAGATTCCTCATCTTTTTCGCATAGGACACACTTGGACGAACCATTGTAACCCATCTTAATGAACCATTCATTGGTTAAAATTCTTTTCTGGAGGTATGCCCAGGCAAACATACCTACTTTTGGGAGGCAATTCCTGTTCCAGCATAGATCTATTGGGATCTCTGTTTTTGTTGTATTCGAGTCAACTAGAACCATGTATCCATCTTTTGTGTTGTATTGTCAACTCTTTGCTAATGCCCACACAATCTTATCCAGTTCCTCTCTAGGAAAGATTTTCCGACCATTCAGGGTAGATTCTAGAGTGGTTTTTAATATCTTCAGGGATGTCTAGATCATCAAAACTTTTCCATTTCCATGAAGAGGGTGATGTCTCCGATGGGTCCTCTAAGTAATCCTTCACATTTAGCCCCCTCCTTGATAGTAGCATTTTAACTACTTCATTCTTAATAATAGTTTTTAGCAGAGGATAATTCCCCCATGAGTCCTCCCATAATCTAGCTTCCAGACCATTCCCTATATCCTAGGATAATCCTTTCAAAATAAGACTTCTACACTAATAAGAAATTCTAGATTCTAGAGCCCTTTGGAGGAGATTTGTGTTTAAAGATGTTTGCATCCTCACCATCTAGGTATTTGTATCTTAGAATTTTAGACCATTTTGCTTCTGTGTCCTGAACATTCTCCAAATCAATTTAGCACCCAAAGCCTTATTTGTGTTTTTAAATCTTTTATGCCAAGTCCACCTTCTTCCTTTCTCTTGCAGATTTATTTCCAAGAAATAAGAGCCATTCTTTTCTTGTCATTAGAGCCTTGCCAAAAGAAATTTCTAATCTTTGCAATTTCCTCCTTTCTCTCGAATTCTAGCATACCGTTGCACATCATTTGATAGATCAGGATGATAGAGAGTATTGATTTGATCATTGTGGTTTTCCCAGCACTGGAGAGCCATCTACCTTTCCATGAAGCAATCCTCCTATCCGGATTTGATAGGATATTACTTCATAAACCTAAGTTCTTGTTACCTTTATTTAGGGGCATACCTAAGTATCTACTAGGGAGTTCTCCTTGCCTAAAATTCAGAGTTTTGCAAATCGCATTACCCACCCTCTCTTCTACATTAAGGAGAAATACTTCTGATTTCCCTATGTTGATCTATTGGCCAGAGGCTTTTGCATAGGAGTCTAAAATATTTTTAATTGCTCTTGCTTCTCTAAGGTTAGCTTCCCCCAAAAGTAGATTGTCGTCTACAAATTGTTGATGTGTAATAGGGTCTAACTTATGTGTTATTGGTATCCCTCTAATTGCTCTGTTAGTCTTGTTGATTGGATTGATCTCCCTAAGGCTTCAACCATTAGAATGTAAAGGAAAGGAGATAAGGGGTCTCCTTGTGTCAAGCCTTGAGAGGTACGAAAAAATCCTTTTGGGGTGCTATTTATGAGAATTGAAAAACGAGGTGTTGAGATGCATTCATATATTAGTCTAATCTATTGTCTACTAAAACCGAAGGCCTCCAAGCATTTACATAAAAATCCCCAGTCTACATTGTCATAGGCTTTGTTGATGTCAAGTTTTATCAGCATACTCGGTATCTTATTGACTTGTGAGGAGTGAATGACTTCTTGGGAAATAATGACCTTATTTAAAATTGACCCGCCTTGGACAAAGCTTGTATGTTCCTCTAAAATTAGACCTAGTAGAATGCTTCTGAGTCTAATCGATAGGATCTTAGTGAACAATTTGTATAACGTGTTACATAGTGCTATTGGTCTATAGTCTCCGAAACTTTCTGGGTCATGTTTCTTAGGGATGAGAACTAAGAATGTATTATTGATTTCCTTAAGAAGGTGGCCATAATTTTGCATGCTTTCCAATGCTTCCACTACCTCTGTACCAATGAACTTCCAACATTTTTGAAAGAACATTGTGGTGAAACCATCTGGGTCTGGAGCTTTATCTGGATTCAATTGTTTAAGCGCCTTTTCGGCTTCGTCCATAGAGATCTTACAATTTAAATTTTTATTTTGTTTCTTTGTGACTAGATTGTGAATATTGCTTAGTATCTTGGTTTGTGTCGGTAGGCCCGAGCCATCTCTATTGTTCAGGGAGTTTTCAAAGTAGTGAATTGCTTCTTTTGCTATGTCCTCTGGCTTATCAAGGATAGTACCATTCAGAGTCTTAATCTTTGTTATTCTATTGGTGTTCCTCCTAATTTTAGTACTATTATGGAAGAATTTTGTATTTCTATCTCCCTTGACTAGCCATACCTCTCTTGATTTTTGTTTCTAGAAAACTTCTTCTTAGCCAATATATCCTCGTGGAGAGATCTCAGTTCTTTTTCCTTATGATAAGAACCTTGATTCGTTCCTTTACAAATAATTTGTTCATTCTGTTGTTTCCTCTCCTCTTCTATTTCCTTTTTCCTATCAAAAATGTTCCCGAATGCTTCTTTATTCCATGATAATAGTTTCCTTTTAACGCGTTTTAACTTTGAAGTTAAAATGAAGGTTTTTGAACCTTCGAACTTTCCCTCTTTTCACCATTCCTTGATATAATCCATGATATTTTCTGCTTTCCACCACATGTTTTCAAATTTAAATGGAATCCTTAATGGTTTTTCCTTTTCTTCTATATTCAGCTTTACTGGATAGTGGTCTGATCTAGATAGTGGGAGAATGTTAACATCTATGGTGAGGTCCTAGAGGGATGATGTCCCTCCGACTAGGAATCTATCGAGTTTTTCTCCTATGTAGCAAGGCTCACACATATTCGACTAGGTTATTGCACCACCTGAGGAGGGGATGTCAACGAGATGGTTACGAAGTACCCATTCCCTAAATTCTTTCGTTGTTAGGGTTTCCTTACTAGCTCCTCCTATCTTTTCAGAGCTATCTAGAATTGCGTTAAAGACTCCTCCGATGATTAGGTTTTCATTTTCTAGTTGGAGAATCTCATCCTATTTCTTCCCACATCTGTCACTTCTCATGAAGAAATTTTGGTCCATAGACATTTATTATGGTGAAGGTGAGGTTACTATAGACACTTTTAATCTGACCACTCATCCAGTTAGATCCATTCCTAGATTTTATGAATACTATTTTCCGAGGGTCCCAAATAACACCTAGTCCCCCGAGGCTCCCACTGCTGGGAGACCTTCAATTTCCCAAATACCTAGTTTCCTTCTTAAAAGTGCCAATCCCTCTAAGGGCATTTTAGTTTCTTGAATTATAATTAAATCATTTTCAAAGGTCCTGAGACTACGTTTCAACAATCTTTGTTTGTTAGGGGCGTTTAGTCCTCTAACATTCCACGTAATGATTTTCATTATGGCGTGGGAAAGAACTCCCCCTTCCCTACATTCAACATTTCGGTTATTTTAGCTTGACCAGCAACTTTTCCTGCAAGGTTTCTAAGTTCACTTGGCTTCTTCCTACCTCATTTTTTGCTTGTTTTCGCATAGTCTGGGGAAGGTTTACCCTGTATAGTTTGAAAAAGTCCAAGATTCCCATAGTCCCCCTCATCAGATTGGACCTGCTCCCCTTCTCCTCCAAAGATTGGTGACAAGACTTGGTTAATTAATATGGTGTTTTTCCCTTCCTGATCTTTCTCTATATTTCTGTGTGGTGAATCTAGTCCTAAAAAATTATTAATATTTTGTAAATCTGTTAAATGTTCGTCATTTTCATTTAGGGCTTCTGACGCTATACTGCCCCACACCTGATCCATGTCATCTATATCTTGCATGAAATCCCCATAGTCCTCACCATCTGTTGCTATATTGATAAGCTCCCTTTCCGCTATTGTTTTGACTAACTCAGCTTGGTTTTTGATTTTTAATAGCGAATCCTTATAACTCTCAAGATTGATGTTGTGTTCATCCTTCTGAAAAACCTTCTTTGTTTCAGTAAGTTCTAGGGCAGTTCTTGTTTCAGTAATCTGTTTAGTGAGATCTTGGTTTTGGCAGGCTATTATGCTTGTTTTAAGGGTGTTCCTCTAATCATTTGTATTTCCTTTTTCTATCTTTTTTGAGGATAGGATCCTAAAACCTCCTTTTTCTATTTCTAGACTTATCATTACCTCTTATGGTTTTTCTGGGATGGTCTAAAGAGTTTCATGGTTCCTACTTTTGTTTGGGATAATTGTATCATGTTCTCTTGCTTTATGTGTATTACATGCCTCACTATCGAGAAGCTCAACAACTAAACTCTCTGCCAATTTATCAATAATATCCATATTAAGTTTTTCTATTCTTGCCTCCATTGTATTATTGTCGAATTCTGCTTCTTCCATTATTGTGTTTTTGTCAAGTCTATTAAGTTCCCTTCCATGTTATTAATTTTGTTAATGATGTTTACCTCAGTGTTACCGGACTCTGCGAGTCCCGAGGCGAGTCGGGTCTCTAGAGTCTAACTGACTCTGGACTCACCGAGTCTCGAGCCCAGGACTCTGTCGCTGCAACAGTCATAAAAAGTGTAAAATAAAATATATTTTTATTGATTTTTGTTTTCTTTTTTTAGTTTATATGTTATGTCTTTGACCTAAAAAGGTCATTCTATCACATGCAAACAAGGAGAGGAGAGAAAAAAGGCATGAGAGAAGAGCATTGGGGTTTTAGGAAAAAGATTGGCAAATTGATTGGCTCTCATAGATCGATTGTTACTACAGTGCCAAATCTACAGAGGATTGCAATTCGTATCTTGAGCCAGCCACGTAGTGCTTCAGGATGCGAACACAATTGGAGTATGTTCGAGCATATACACTCGAAGAGGCGCAACAGGTTGGCAGTGAAAAGGTTGAATGATCTTGTGTTCGTTCATTACTTCGTCACAGACAGATCTTGGGCACTGACACATCTCCTATCAAATTAGAGGAGGTTGATCCACAAGCAGAATAGAACACAAAGATTGATGATCCTGTCTTCAGTGATGAAGACTTGGAATGGGTTGATCAAGTGGATCGAGAGGCAGAGGCAATAGCGATGGCAGAGGAGAAGGCTAGAGCGCGAGGAGACCCAATGGATGACCCTGAGGCTAAGCCTGAGACTGAGGGATCTGACTTCGAGGATGGTGAGGAGTATGAGGATGGGGATGATGAGGATGCCACTGAGGGTCAGCGTTAGACACAGGGAGAGAAGATGGATGCACAATCTTCCATTACCTATCTTAGGCGTACTCGTAGGAAGACACTGGGATAGGTTGTTAAGAGCCTAGTTTTGATATATGTTTTGAACTTTTGATTCCATGGATTTCATATTCCATGAATATTGTAGACATTTGACAATGAAACTATTTATATTTCAGTTTCTAGTGTGTTATTTAGTTTAACAGTTTATAACTTTATACTTTCGCAATCTATGTAAAGTTGTAAACTTGTATATGTGTGCAAAGTAACTTCTATTTATCTCAATTATTGTGCATTTGATGTTAATTGACTAAATGATGCATGAAAAATGCCTTAAATCCTTAAAAATCTTTGAATTTCTTGGGTTTTTCGATTTGCCGAGTTTGGGGTCGATTTGACCTTGCCGAGTCCGAGTCCGAGGCCGATCCGACCTTGCCGAGTCCGAAGCGAGTCAGAGTCTTGTAACTATGGTTTACCTCCTTTGGTACTATATTTTTATCTATTGTGTTAACATTAGTATCCTCTATAATTTCTCCTCCTTCTATTTCAGGGGCGGCTTGTGTTTGCAAAAGAGGGTTATGGTGATCTTCTTGGTTCGTCGAACGATTGTCTAGGTTAAACTCTTCAGGTAGGTTTTTAGTTTTAGATGTATAGTAGAAGAATTCAGATTCCCGGTTTTCGTCTCTAATATCCTTAAAAACTGCAATGTGGTTTTGGATTTCTCCCTCATGGAATTCAGGTTTAAGATTATATATTGATTGGTTCGTAATTATTTTTACCGGATTAATATTTTTTGAATTTAGGTTTTCATTTACCAATAGTTTGACGTTTGTTGAGCCTAAATAATCTACTTCAAAACCAACAATACCACCTAACATATCCCCTTTTCTCATTAAAATTCTGCTGTGTAGTAGTTCCACCGGTAAATTGGGGATTACACAACCCATCTTGGGGTTTTGAGTGAATCCAGATGCTCAGGGGTGAAATTAGGAATCCATTTAGTGAATTTTAGATTGAATCCATCAAATTATATACGTGTGCCTTTGAGAAATTTATCTATAAGTGCTAGATCTTTACAGTCCGAAAATAAACTATTATCAGAGGTTAGGGTTATACTTACCTGATCCTGGAGGTAATTTTTCAACCATATGGCAATCTTGGGCATGGCTGAGTCTGCACCGCACCATCTAGCAAAGATACCGTAGGATTTGCAATATTTTTTCCACGGCTCTCCTTCTTTCTGCGAGGGTTTGCTTTGACTTGATTAGGGTTTATATGGTGTGCGGCGGTATCTTGTTTTGCAACATTGTTTCTTTGGTGGATGGGGTTTTCAGGATTTACAGGGGCGAAATTCAACCTATTCCCAGCTGGTATTTTCGGAGGAGGATGATAAGCAGCCGGCTGTTTTGGCCCTTGATTTAGATTAACCATTGGGGGTCGAACAACATTCATGTCTTTTGAAGTGTTTTTGGTTCCAAGAACCCTAGGTTGTGGGATTTGCCCAGATGCTTGTCTTGCAGAGCCTAATTCGATAACATTAGCTCCAGTGGCGAAATGAGGGATGGTGGAGGTGATTGGAACTGCGCATATCTGTGTTATGGGATCCGCCTGACACCTTGTTTGTTCATTCTTTTGAGCACGACGAGCCCTTCTTGAATATATAGTCTGCAAATCCGTGTTTTCCTTCACCTGGGAAGGGGGCGGTCACCAGTGGTTTCTGCTCTGAAATCTGGGCCTGCTCTGGCCTGCCTTTGTTCCTCTTTGCCAGTAGTCCCCATCTGCAGATGTGGGGAATGTTGAATGCGCCAAACCCTTCCGAGTACCTGACAGAGGGGCCCTTGGAGGCCGAGCAGCATGGGAGCATGGGAGGCAGAATGAAGGATGTTTCCGTGAGTAGAATCCAACAGCTTGAAGCGATTGAGCAGACGAAATCCTGTAAAGATTATCTGCCTTCGCATATCCTGCCCCGATCGCATAATCTCTGAGTTACGAGCCATTTTATTTTAACTACAATTACAACTTTATTAGCATTAAAGCAAGAGGAGAATAAAGAATCTGTACACATTCGAAAGTAATAAAAAAGAGTACTACCAAGTAGGCAACGTCTAAATAGCAAACTAAAACGTTTGCGCAGCATCATGTAACATATAGGCATAACATACATACCATCATCCATTATACCTGCCGTGTTTGTCCTGTCACCAGCGTTCAGTACTAGACATAGTCAAGTTAGTCAGTCTGTTAGCGCACCACAAAGACAACGTCTAAACCTGCAACTAAAACGTAATGGGATGTATGTCTATGCTTATGCATGGTATATCCCCCATCACCTGACGGTGATTTGATCTTAATTAATTCAGTGCATCGTAACTGGTACAAATAAAAGGAATATGTCATTATTGACAGATTCTGACCGTCGCTGGTGTAATGTGCAGTACATGTAACGTGCAGTACAAATACGGGACTTAAATAGAAGTTTTTAATATTAAATTCTTTATACTTAGTGCTGATTTTATGAAGGAATATTTATTATTATTAAATTTTTATATATTTAGTGTCGATTAGTGCTGATTTTATGAAGAATATATATATATATATATAAGTTTAGAAATCTGTTTTAAAAATATAAAAAAAATTAGATTATATGTTAAATTATATTTTTTTAATCATAGATTTATATAATTTTTTTTAAAATTTAAATATTAATTCTTCAATTCACATTCACTAATTAAATAAATTGAATTTTTCTAATTTCTCTAATAGTTATTTTTCACAAATAGAAGTTTTTAATATTAAATTCTTTATACTTAGTGCTGATTTTATGAAGGAATATTTATTATTATTAAATTTTTATATACTTAGTGTCGATTAGTGCTGATTTTATGAAGAATATATATATATATATATATATATATATATATATATAT
>MU226148.1:945053-962522 GCA_018584345.1 Thuja plicata
AATACAAATTAAGGATATGTTCTCTGCACATACCATCAAAGATTTGCTTAAAAACCAAACAAAGCAGCAAATAAGATGACTTTCAAACTCTTAAAATTGCAAAAAACAAAACAACATGACATTACTATAAAGCATTTATCTCAAAAATTCCAAATGGTTTACCTGGAGTAGCATAAAAATGGCGGATAAGGTAGGAGCACTGTAAAAATGGTAGGGAGAAGCAACATGAAAATGACAGGCAGGAACAACTAAAATGCGTTTTAAAATTATCTTAAGCAGGAAAATATTTAAAATTGTAATGGGCGGGAGACAAATATTTAAAAGAAAGGAAACCAACCAAAAAAAGCCATTTTAGGTAAATGACAAACTAAAATGCATATTTAACCGGCAACAAGCACAACTGTCATTAAAAATTAAGAAATTACACGCAAGCTTGTACTGCGCTGGCAGACTGACTGACTTGACTATGTCTGGTACTGAACGCTGGTGACAGGACAAACACGACAGGTATAATGGATGATGGTATGTATGTTATGCCTGTATGTTACATGATGCCGCGCAAACATTTTAGTTTTCTATTTAGACGTTGCCCTACCAAGTATATATCTCCCTTTTACCAAGGATGAATGACCTTATGCATTGTTTGAGTGTCACAAAGTACTTCAACTACACAGATTTGAAAAGTGGATATCATCATATTATAATTAAATAATATTAGTGGAAGATAACATATTAAATAAGGGTTATATGAGTGGTTGGTTATGTCATTTTGATTGGCTAATTTACCTAGTGCTTTCACAATGCTAATGCATGAGAAGCTAAAACCATAGCTAGGGAAAGTTACTATGTACTTGGAGAGGTTGAAACTTTTACTAATAATAAAATAACAACTCAAACACAAAAGAGAAGATAAGTTATTGATGAATATGAAGAAATGTGGTTTCTTAAAGGAGTTTGTATATATTAATTTTTTCTAATTTTTTTTTTTTTAATGGATTAGAAATGGAATTGAAAATTTTATAGCTAGTTTTGAATGCTCTATGTTATTAAGTATATTTGGTGTTAGATATTTTCTTTAATAAACTAGTTTTTATGAGAAGGTTATCAAAAAATATATTAGTGGAATATATGCACAACTTATTGAAACAACAAGAGGTGGTCAACGGAATTCAAGTGGACTAATGCAATCGATAAAAAAAATACATTATGTTGGCAAATATTACATTATCAGTTAGGTTTAGGTTTTTACTTTACATAATAAACTATGATCCGTTGGTTTGTTTCCTCAATTGTATATCTTTTTTTTTGTATTGCCTATTTAAAGGCATATGTCATGATTCAATAACAATCAAGTTTTTTTTTCCATCACTGATATCAAATTGTCATTGTTCTACTTCATGTGGTGTCAAAGCGAGAAAAGATCTATGAAACCTTACAAATGAAGAGTTATTCTTTGCAATAATGTTGCAACTGATGGTAATGAGCAAAAGGGCTCCCAAATGGCGACAAAATTCTTGAAGCCATAAAGGTTTAGTGAGACATTACATTGGACACGCCTAAGCTCATGACAAAACAACATTCCATACCATTTTTAGATTGTACAAAATACAATAGATTTTTACAAAAAAAAATAGCAATTGATCTTCATGATCTACATCTCATTGTTATTAAACCACAAAAATCAAGCAAAAAACAATATGTTTTGCATATTTGAAAAAAAAATCAATTTTTTTTTTCATGTCATTTTGTTGTGAGTTTAGCCAGCATCCATTACATTTATCCTATGGAGTTCCACATGGTAGATAGAATGAGACGCGATGCAACTTCAACTATAGCTAGGTAGTGACCATATCCATGCCGAAACCATAAACAATGGCTTTCCCATAACAAAGATATATGTGATGCAACTTCAACTACAAATAGGCAGTGACCATATCCATGCCAAAACCATAACAATGGATTTCCCATAACAAAGATAAATGCCAAAACCATCAACAATGGCTTTCTCATTGAGCATTTACCATATTTATTCCTATGATAAATTTGTGCTTTGGAATGTGTAGAATGAATGGTGATCTTTGTGACATCGATGGAAGATTGGCAACAGGAAAAAGAATAAGGTAGGTGAAAATTGCAATTCTAAGTGCTAGCAAGGGTGCTGAAAGATAAAGGTTTGGTTACCAAACTAGCAAAGATATAAGAATGAATTTGGAGAAATTGTTAAGTATGATAATTTCAGCACAATATTTTGTTAATAAATGCATGGGCTGTTGTCAAACTATTTTTTTTTATGAAAGTGGTGTTGTTTAAGGGAAGAAGCAAATTCTTTTAAGGCGTGCAAGTTTATTTTTACATAGGGAGGTATAAGGATCTATAATTATTTTTTAAAATATATAATTTTAGATTTTATTTAGGCTCTTTTGAGTAATAAGGTTCAAATGAATAAATTAGTTTCTGTTGTTAAAATTCAAGGGTGTGATTTTCATACATGGAAAATAAAAACACAATTACTTTTAATTGAAAAAGATATATCAAACATTGTGAGTGAAATTGATTAAAAAAAACCACAAGATGTAGATGAAGCAACAAAATGGAAAGCTAAAGATCGTAGGGCCACAACATTGATTAGTCTTGGTTTATCAATGCATATTTCCATCACATTGGTCTAACAAAACCATCAAAGGAAACATGAGATGGACTTAACTCGTTATTTGGCTTGTAAGATTCAAGTGCTAATTTGTCCATAAAACAAATACTTTTTGGGTTAAAGATGAAAGAGGGAGACAATATAGTTCAACGTATCAATTCTTTTCATTCTCTTCATTATCAGTGTGCAAGTGTAATATATAAGGTCGATAATGATGATGTGAAGGCAATCTTCTTGAGAAGTAAGCCTTAAAGTTTTGATCATATTGTTTTAACATTGAACAAAATGAATTCTAGTTTTGATTTATTCTCTGATAAATGAATTAGAGTTGACAAGAATTATATAATTATCGAGGAAAGTGCTTTGTTTGTTAAGAAAAAACCTAACATTTCAACAAGGAAAGAATTCAAATGTTATTATTGTTAGAAAAATGGTCACATGCAATTGAATTGCATTGAATGGGTTGGAGATATAACTGATGGGAAGTTGAACAAAAACAAAGCTTTCACTATGACTGAAGGTGAAACATGGTATTGTGATTATATAGTGCACACAAAAGACTCACTTCAGGATGACATTGATGAAAGATTTATGCTAAATAAAGAGTAAAAAAGACATTACTAGAGGTTAGAGGCAACAAAGGAAGGAGGTTTTTTATCATCCTGAGCTAGCTTCTCACTCATGGATGATTTTTTGCATGAGAAATACCCTATTTGTGTCCCTAGAGAAAAGAGGAGGCCTGACATCATGTTTGTACCTTCAAGGAGCAAGAGGGGCAAAATTTATTTTGGGTGCAATTGGTGTATTCACATTTGGTTAGTGATTTGTATACACTTGAGGAGACATTAGACACACTCGAAGGAGATGTGGACTTTCAAAGGAAAGGTTTCTCATATGCAAACATGTGATTGGTTATTTGTACATGAGAGGAGGGATTATTTCCATAGTGCTTGAGGAGACATTAGAAACACTCAAAGGAGATGTGGAATTTTAGAGGAAAGGTGTCTCATGTGAAAAATTAGAGGAGGAATTAGACACACTTGGAGGAGGTGTGGAATTTTGGAGGAAATGTGTCTCATTGTGCTTGGAGGAGATGTGGAATTTTGGAGGAAATGTATCTCATTGTGCATGGAGTTTGGGAAAACATTATGTTCTCTCATGTTGTGCAGATGGTTGTAGGTAAAATAGTCAGGAGATCCACTGATGCAGTCAGTAACATATTTCATGAGTGAGAGAGGAGGATCGGTGAAGGCATTTTTTAGTCTCTAGAAGGGTTTTATTCAAACCTTGCAATGTCCTGCTCTTGTTTGGATTAATGTAATAGGGGGAGATGTTGGTGAATATTACATTATCAGTTATGTTTAGTTTTTTGGTTTACATAATAAACTATTGCTTGGTTTATTTCCACAGTGATATATCTAATTTTTTTTTGTTAGTATTGCCTATTTAAAGGCATATGTCATAAATAAATAACAATCAAGTTTGTTTTACATCACTTTTATAAAATTTTCATTATCTCACTTCACATTATTGGAGAAGAAAGTACGAAAATAACTTGCGTTAGTTTTACTAACTTTTGATAAATTCTTGTGACTATAGTTAGAAATATTGTGATTCAATAAGGAAAACTTATTGCTTAAGTAAGAAATTGAATAATCCTCAAATAAAATAATATAGTTATGGTCAATGACTGTATGTTTTTTGTTAAAACTAATGAAACAAAGAAATTATTTGTTGTCAAAGAATTTAATTTCTACAATGATCATCAAGCATTGTGATATATAAAAATCTAGTGGAAGTTAAATAAAGGTAGTTCGAAATGGGTTGGTTTTTTTTTATAAATTTATTTATTTGTGTTGAAGCACATAAATGGTTAATCTAATAGAGAAACTAATGGGCTAAGTAGAAGACATAATTTATTTATGAAAATAAAAATTCAAGTTTCTAATTGATGAATGATATAGTTTGTATGAGAATAACACTAATTTTGCTAACACATAGTAAAAATGTAAGATACTGATGAGTGGAGATTAAACTAAATAGTTTGATTGCTTAAATCAAGATGACTTGTTCTAATAAAATTGTTTATATATTCATAAGAGTTGAATGATATTGATAAAATAATGACATTAGCAAGGGAAAAAAAAATTCAGCGAAAAAGATGATCATAAGACAAGAATGAATTGCTCGACAACTAGGGCCAATTTTTTTCCCCTGAGAGGAGGCCTCCTTTGTGCGTCAAGAGGCCTCATTCATGATGCCTCTCATAGGGAATTTTTTGGCCCTTGTAGTGGATGATAGATGGCACTAATAGTGATTCGAAGGCACATTTCACTAGATCGACTATGGTGGGAGACACTACAAAGAAAACATTCAAGGAGGTTGTTGTGGAAGAGAGGCAGTTGCCCGCGGATGCCAGATTCCTCCTTGAGCCCTCACTTTTTCTAGTCATTTGTTCATGATGGATCCAAAGGAGGTAAGAGCTCCCTATCACTCCACTAGTTGTTAGACCTAACCTTCTTATGTCCAAGGAAATTGATAAAGAAATCGATAGGCTTAAAGACATTATTTAATTTTTTTAGCGGCCTAGGATATTTCCAATATTTTGTCTCATGCTTTCATGAATGATTGGTTGAATAATGTATGGGAAAAAATTAGGGTTTCAATATAATTTTTGCAGAATGATTCAAAGAGGTTTGTTTATAGTTTCTTTCAAGAACCCTCTATCACAGAAGGAAGTTGTCAATCGCAAGTTTTGGAAGAAGAAGAATTCTCCTTTCAATTGTCTCATCGGTCTTTAGGGCCATTTCTTGGTCCTCAGAGGAAAATTATGAAGAGATTTTGGCCTTATCTTGCCCAAGATGGGTCACAATTAAACAAGTAACCCCGCACCTTTGGGATTTTTACCCAATGCCTTGGAAATCATTGGAAGAGTAATTATAATGGAGGAGTCTTCTTCCCTCCTACCACACATGGATGCGAGATTATTGGTTGCACTTAACCATGAGGTTGATCTCCCAGAAACCCTAAATTCTGAAATGGATAAAAATTTGATCTTCTGTTGGGTTGAAGTGTTGGGTGGGTTGAATCCTTGTTTTATTTGTTGAAGAGAAGGGCATCATAGGAGGAAATGCCCTCTACTGCACCCTGCTAAAAGGTATGAGAAAGCTAAAATGGTTTATAACACTAATTTGGCTCCCAACCCTAACACCAAGAATGATGCAAACTCTAAGACTAAGAGTTCTACTAAACCTAATAGTAGTAATATGAATGCTTGAAAAACCTATTTAGTTATGACTCGGAATGAGTCAGAGATGGAAAAAATATGAGCCCTAATGATCAGAGGCTCTAAGGTCCTATTCCTATCGATGAGAGCCACAAAGAGTCTATGACAGTAAATCTTAACAAGCTCAAAGAGACCTTAAGGAATACATTCTATCCTGAAAAAAATTCTAAAACTGTTGAAGTAGGTCAACACTCCTAGGGTTGCCCCCATAAACATAGAACCCTAAATACACAAAAAATGGCTACCAATCAATCAAACAATTATTTGAAACCAAAACTAGAATGGAAAATATCATAAAAAGTGGGGGAGATTGTGACTTTTCCCTGAAAGAGGTGAATTTCACAAGAGTGATGGAGCCTAACAATGTCTCAGACCCCTCAGAGAAGTGCATTCCTGATGATGGGATGACCCTTGTCCTAGTCATTGAAGATATGGTGCATGAAGGTGGTAGGGAACCAGGTGAGGTCATCCCTAATTTGAATGCCTTCTATGATTATGATTTGGTTGATAGAGATGGTCTAGATGCCATCAAATATTCTTATGATTTAGAGGATTGTATTTCTAATTATTCCCTCATTGTGATCCCTACAATAGTAACCCATCCTTTCAGATCCCTCCAATTTGGTGATAGAGATAGTGATCAACCTTTCATTGGAGATGGGCTTTCTTCTCAGGTTGGGGACTTAGAAGATGATCGAAGGGGAGTGGATGACAATGTATTTGAGACAATGGAGGATGATGGGTTGAAATGGGCCATTTCCCCCTTTGAATAAAAACTAAAATGTGATGTGATGGATGCAACCTTGTAGATCTTAAGAGGTAAGAAGTTTAGGAAGAAATTTAAGGCAAAGAGGAATAAGAAGGAGAAGGTGGTTAGTAAACCCACCCTAGGTGTTGAGAAGACTTATGATTTTAAAGTTAAGTGAAAGAGAGGTAGGCCATGTGGCTCTACCATTTCTAGGTAATACAAGAGGGAACCCAAGGGAGTTCTTCCCAAGTTCTATAACAACTTTAGGACATCAATGGATATTACTCCATGATTCATATGGGCTTGAAATGATCATCATGGAATGTGAGGGGATTAGAATCTCCTGACAGGAAATACATATGATGAACTATAACTGATTGAATGTTTGAAGATGATAAGTTGATGATCACCGAGCTGCAAAAGTGAATGCAAGACATTAAATCAGTTAATGTATTGCATTTTCATTGATGTCAACTTGATATAGTCTGATTGGTCATATAAATATTGTCATAAACTTAGAAGAGCTTAAGAGACACATTTTATGCAGTTGGTAAAAGATAAAATTTTAGTATACACCGAGTGACAATAAACACTGACGAACAGTGCACACCGACGGACAGTGAACACTGAGCAGTTCACAGTGTATACCGAGTACCGCAATAACCGAGCAAGAGCTATTTACTGAGCATAAATGAAGTTGTTACCGAGGAAAACTGGAGTCAATGTCCGAGCTAACTAAAGTTATGACCGAACTATCTAAAGTTAATCACCGATCATAACTAAAGATAAAGAATGACAAAAACACTTAGCTGGAAAGAGCTATATTTAGATTAACTAATTGGTTGCTTTATTTTCATCAATAAATTAAAATAAAGAAAGGCAAGAGATTTAAATTACATTTTATTCACAGATAACAAGGAGAGATTTGTGGAATAAACTTAAAGTAGAGATTTACGAATTAAAGAAATAATGCCAAATTTTACGGATCAAGAAGTGATCTACGATGAAGACAAGGAGACTGAACGTCAAATCATGTCTATAAAGAGAGACAAGTAATTCATTATGAAGAGAGGAATGCTGAACATAATTCTGGTGAAGATAGAAGTCCTCATATAGATATGATCATATCGAATGAAGAACAGAGCCAAGGAATTCTGCAGACACCGAGCAACAGAGGACAAAGCATTCACCGAGCAGAACAAAGAAGGGAGTAAAGGAACTGACGAGAACATTGATTAGAGAGGTATTATTGGACTAACAATAGATTTGAATATTTGCAAGATTAAGTTGTATTTTGAACATATCATTTACTGTATCAGTTTAACCATTTATTCAGAAAATCTCTTAACCGAGTGGGATTTAACCATCCTTTTGTATTGAGATGCTCAAGAGCATCAAAATGTTTTCTTGTTGACAACATAGTGAATGCTAGGTCAAAAGAAAAACTATTAGTTTTGAATCCTCTAACAAGGTCACACTTAACAGTGTGTTTGTAACCTTTAATAGGGTTGGCTCTTCACCAAGCTCACTTCAGAAGAGTGAAAATTTTGGGTTACCGGTCCCAAGTGGTTTTTCCCTTAACGGGGTTTCCACGTTAAAAATCCATGTGTCAAATGTATATTTATTTCATTGCTTTGATAGTTTTCTTTACACATTACTAAAACTGGATTGGTCGGTAAACACTAAGTTTAATTGCTGCTACTCGGTAGAGTCTAGAAAAGATAAACAGTATATCTTACCGAGCAGTATATATTTGCTAGAATCATTTAAGGCATACATCTTGATGGACTAAAAGATAACTAGAGAATATTATATTTGTGATATAATTTTTGGTTAGATTATTGGAATTATTTTTGAGACCACTGATTCACCCCCNTTCCCCCCCCCCCCCCCCCCCCCTCTCAGTTATTCTAAAAATTGGTATTAGAGCTTTTGTGCTTGGAAGAAAAGTTTAAAGGGACTTAAGCTAAAGATCACAACATGAGTAAAAGGGACGTGCCTAAGTTAAATAAGGATAACTTTGCATAATGGAAAAGCAGGATAAGACTTCATCTGTCAGGTATTGGAAATGATGTTACATAATACTTGGATACTAAATTTTTTGTACCCACTAGAGCTCCGTCTGTTGATCAACTAAGAGAGAAACATGAACACAATTCTATGATGATAGAACTTGGTTCTTCACTATCTGATTCTGAATTTGAAGATGTGAAAACATGCACCTCTGCAAAGCAAATGTGGGACAAACTCAAGCTAGTACATGGAGGATACACCAATGTGCTGAGAGATAAGTTGAAAGCCTAAGAGGAAATTTTGATGATATAAGAATGAAAGG
Source organism: Thuja plicata (assembly GCA_018584345.1). Taxonomy (NCBI): domain Eukaryota; kingdom Viridiplantae; phylum Streptophyta; class Pinopsida; order Cupressales; family Cupressaceae; genus Thuja; species Thuja plicata. The sequence continues at coordinate 954,070 of MU226148.1, forward strand.
AGAAAACATCACTCAGTACTGTAGCACAACCAAAGAAGTTGTTAATGTTATCCATGGAGTAGGACGAGTACTAGAGGAAGAAACAGTGGTAAGTAAAATTCCAAGAACCTTACTATCTGTTTATGCTATTAGAGTATCTGCAATTCAAGAAATGAGAGCAGTAGCAAATAACAATGTTACTATTGATAGTTTGATTGGTAGACTTATCTCATTTGAGATGAACAACTATGACAACAGTGTCTTACCAACTATTGAGTCCACATTAAAATCTTATCTAAAAATAAGCAAATCTAGTAACAGACACACTATGAGAAATGATAGTGATAGTGATAGTGATGAACAAGAATTTGATGAACTTGAAGCAGTAATGGCTAGAAGATTGCATAGAGATAAAGGAAGATATAAGGGTAAATTAACATTGGTATATTTTAATTGCAAAGAAATTGGACATTTTTCTGCTAGATGCCCTAACAAGAGAAAGCATGAAAGAAACAATGATAAATCTTATGAAAAGAAGTTTGACAGAAGTGATGACTGAAACTACAGAAGCAACTGACACTCTGAAAGAAGAGATAACTGAGACTACAAGGAAAAAGGCAAGAAGGCTCGTTACCTGGTTGAAAACAAAGCTGAAAATACTAACACTGATTCTGATGAAGATGTTGAGGTAGTATTTGTTGCTATGAAGGATGATTCAAACGAAGAAGAAAAGAATGTAGAAAAAACACTCATATCTAAAGTTAGCAAAAATCATGTCTGGATTATTGATAGTGGTTGTACTCACCACATGACTGGAGATAAAGAAAAGTTTGAAACTTTTGAATATTATAATGGTGGATCAATTAGGATGGGTAATGACTCACCTTGCCCAGTTGAAGGAAAAGGTACCATCATGTTGAATAAAATGATCAGATGTGAAAATGCATATTGGATGAAAGGACTTAACTATAATCTATTGAGTTATTCAAAGCTGAATAACACAAGACACCGAGTTGCATTTGAGAACAAAAAGGCAATGATCTATAATAGAACAATAAATTTGATGGGTACTAGTGAACAAACAAAAGGTAACCTAATCTATCTTGATAATATTGAGACCACTTGTTTATTGGCTAGAAATGAAGATGTTTGGTTATGGCATAAAAGGTTATGTCATGTGAATTTTGACAACATGGTTAAGATAAGTAAGAAAAGAAAAGTGAGAGGCTTACCGAGCATATCAAAGCCCGACCATGTTATGTGCAATAATTGTCAAAAAGGAAAAATGGCCAAGTCTAGTTTCAAGAGAAAAACCTACACATCTAATGCTATTCTAGAGTTAGTCCATACTGACCTATGTGGACCAATGAGAACAAAGAGCTATTATGGTGATAGATACTTTATTTTATTTGTTGATGACTATTCTAGGATGATGATTGTCATGTTCTTAAAAGAGAAATCAGAAGCATTTAAGATGTTCAAATGGTATAAAGCTAAAGTTGAAAAATAAAGTGGAAAGGAAATGAAATGTTTAAGATCAGATAGAGGAGGAGAATTTATTTCTAATGAATTCACTAACTTTTGTAATGAGCATGGAATTACAATACAGGTTTCTGCACCGAGAACACCACAGCAAAATGGGATTACTGAAAGAAGGAATAGATTAATTGTTGAATGTTCCAGAACACTGATGATTGAGAAAGGCATCACACAAACATTCTAGAGAGAAGGTGTAGGTACTGCTGTCTATACACTGAACCAAGTTCAATTGAAGAAAGACACCAATAAGACACCTTATGAGCTATGGTATGGATACACACTAAATGTCAGTTACTTTTAGAATTTTTGGAAGTCAATGTTATATATTGAAAAATGATATAAATGGAAAGCTTGACTCTAAAAGTGATGAAGGAATATTTCTAGGATATTCTACCAAAAGCAAAGCTTATAAATGTCCGAACAAATCTTCTAACAAAATCATTAAAAGTGCAAATGTTAAAGTGGATGAATTTCCTGAGAAAAATGATGAGGAAAGAAGGAAGGAACCAAAATATTACAACAGATTTTTCTACATTGAAGAACCTAACACTTTGCCCAAGCAACAAGCTGCACACACTGAGAATCAGGAAAATGATCACAATGTTGAACCAAGTGATGAAAATCAAAATGAAGGCCAAAATGATGATGAAAATGATAAACAAAGATATGAACCTGTACTTTCTATATATGTCAAAAGACACCATCCATAGGACCAGATCATTGGAGACAAAAGAGAAGGAATGAGAACAAGAAGTAAGTCACTTAACACTAGATGTTTGATTTGTGATTTTGAGCCTAAATCTATTAGTACTACACTTGAGAATCAGGAATGGGTTAGTGCAATGAATGAAGAGATTGAACATATTGAGAAGAATAAAACATGGACATTAGTACCTAGACCGAGTGACAAAAATGTCATTGGTACCAAATGGATTTTCATAAACAAACTAAATGAGAATGGAGAAGTCACAAGGAACAAAGCAAGACTGGCATGCAAAGGGCATGCACAAGAAGAAGGTATTGACTATGGAGAAACCTTTGCACCCGTTGCTAGACTAGAAGGAGTAAGAATTCTACTTGCTTATGCTTCTTTTAAAGGATTAAAAGTATACCAAATGGATGTTAAATCTACATTTCTAAATGGAATACTAGAAGAGGAGGTATACATTGAACAACCTGAAGGGTTTGTTGATCCTAACAAGAGGAACATGGTTTGTAAACTACAAAAGGCCTTGTATGGATTGAAACACGCACCGAGAGAATGGTATGAAAGACTTCACTCTTATCTCATTAGTATTGGATTTATAAGAACAAGTGATAACAATAATCTGTATTTGAAAGGAGATGCTGATGATAAGATTTTGATTGCTAAGATATTTGTCAATGATATCATATTTGGAGGTAATGATATGCTATGCAAATCATTTGCTGATGAAATAAGCAAAGAATTTGAGATGTCAATGTTTGGAGAGATCAAATTTTTTCTTGGTATACAGATTCTATAACAAGATGAAGGAATCTACATCACACAATCCAAATACATGAAAGAAATTTTGAAGATTTTCAAGATGGATGACTCCAAACTAGTTGGAACACCTATGGCAACCATATGAAAATTGACAAAGGAAGATAAGACAACCGAGGTAAATTAGACCTTATACCAATCTATCATTGGTAAACTAACGTATGTTGTACACACTAGACCTGATATATCACATGCAATTGGTATAGTTGCAAGATTCTATGCTAATCCTAAGGAATCACAAATGACTGTTGTTAAAATAATTCTGAGATATCTAAAGAATACCGAAGACTATAGTTTGTGGTATAATAAAGAAGGCAAATGTGAGCTACAAGTTTATACTGATGTTGATTGGGCTAGAAACATAGATGATAGAAAGAGCACTACATGAGGAGCATTCCTTATGGGTGACATACTTGTCACATGGATAAGTAAAAAGTAAGGATGCATATCTCAATCAACTACAGAAGTAGAATATGTAGCTGTTGTTGCAAATTTCTCTAACATTGCATGGATCAAACAATTGCTAAAAGGTGTGAATGAGAAAATTCGTGACCCAGTAATTATCTATTGTGATAATACAAGTGTTATAAATATTTCAAAGAACCCTGTGATGCATGCTAAGACAAAACATATAGCCATTAAGTATCATTAATTGAGGAAACAAGTACAAGAGAAAGAGGTAATACTGGAATATGAACAACTAGTAGACATATTCACAAAACCATTTCCAAAAGATACATTTGAGTACCTAAGGAATAGATGAGGGGTTCGTCCCTTGTCTACTAATCACTAAGCTGACTAGGAGGTTGTATCAGCCTACACATTATCAGAAGATCAATAATGTTGATGCAAGCTGAGATATGGACTGCAATGACATATCGGTACAAAAAGGTACCTATCTGAACCACACACAAAGAGATATTGTTGGCTATTACAGAGCTATGTTGTTGATGGAGAAAAGATTCAATGGTATATTTTTATTTGGCATTGTTGTCAAAGGGAGATAGAGATATTAAATAAAATATCCATTAGTCAAAGGGAGAGAAAATATCAGAAAGAGAAGAACATATGAATAGAGAGAAAGATTCAATGAAAAAGAGAGATATTCAATGAAGTAACCATCCATCTAAGGGAGAGAATTGGAAAGAGTTAACACTGCATATCTATCTAGAAAAAGGAGAAGAGTTTCTACAAGAAAGGGAGAGACAGATTCAGAAGACAGAATTGCTACACCTATCCATTGAAGGGAATGAAGAAAGGGAGAGCACACAACAAGAACCAAATCTAAGCTAGAAGAGCTTACCGAGAGTCAAATATTTGAATTGGTTATAGAACAATAAGTTTGGTATGATATGGCATATTTCATATTGTGTTGCCATCAATGCCAAAGGGAGACATTGATGAACTATAACTGATTGAATGTTTGAAGATGATAAGATGATGATCACCGAGTTGTAAAAGTGAATGCAAGACATTAAATCAGTTAATGTATTATATTATCATTGATCTGTCAACTTAATATAGTCTGATTGGTCATATACATATTGTCATAAACTTAGAAGAGCTGAAGAGACAAAGTTTATGCAATCGATAAAAGATAAAAGTTTAGTATACACCGAGTGACAGTAAACACCGATGGACAGTGCACACCGATGGACAGTGAACACCGAGCAGTTCATAGTGTATACCGAGCACCGTAGTAACCGAGCAAGAGGTTATTGAGCAAGAGCTATTTACTGAGCATAACTGAAGTTGTTACTGAGGACAACTAGAGTCAATGATTGAGCTAACTGAAGTTATTTCCAAGCTATCTGAAGTTAATCACCGATCAGAACTAAAGATAAAGAATGAAAAAAACTCTTAGCTGGCAGGAACTATATTTAGACTAACTAATTGATTTCTTTGTTTTCATGGATCAGTTAAACTAAATAAAGGCAAGAGATTTAAAGCATGTTTTATTCATAGATAACAAGGAGAGATTTGTGGAATAAAACTAAAGCAGAGCTTTACGAATTAAAGCAAGAATGTCAAGTTTAATAGATCAAGAAGTGATCTACAATGAAGACAAGGAGACTGAATGACAAATCATGTCTATAAAGAGAGACAAGTAATTCATTATGAAGAGAGGAATGTTGAATATAATTCTGGTGAAGATAGAAGTCTTCATACAGATCTGATCATACCGACTGAAGAACAAAGCCAAGGAATTATGCACACACCAAGAAACATAGGACAGAGCATTCACCGAGCAGAACAAAGAAGGGAGAAAAGGAACTCAGGAGAACATTGATCAGAGAGGTATTATTGGACTAATAATAGATCTAAATATCTGGAAGATTAAGTCATATTTTGAACAGATCATTTACTATATCAGTTTAACCATTGATTCAGAAAATCTCTTAACTGAGTGGGATTTAACCATCCTTATTGTATTGATATGCTCAAGAGCATCAAAAGGTTTTCTTGTTGACAAAATAATAAATGCTAGGTCAAAAGACAATATGTTAGTTTTGAATCCTCTAACAAGGTCGCACTTAACAGTGTGTTTGTAACCTTTAACAGGGTTGGCTCTTCACTGAGCTCACTTTAGAAGAGTGAAAATTTTGGGTTACCGATCCCAAGTGGTTTTTCCCTTAACAAGGTTTCCACGTTAAAAATACATGTGTCAAATGTGTATTTATTTCATTGCTTTGATAGTTTTCTTTACACATTATTAAAACTGGATTGGTCAGTAAACACTAAGTTTAATTGCTGCTACTCAGTAGAGTCTAGAAAAGATAAACAATATATCTTACCGAGCAGTATATATTTGCTAGAATCATTTAAGGCATACATCTTGATGGACTAAAAGATAACTAGAGGATATTATATTTGTGATATAAGTTTTTGGTTAGATTATTGGAATTATTTTTGAGACCACTGATTCACCCCACTCCCCCCTCTCAAATATTATAACTGTTATGCCCTGCATACCCGTCCCTACATTTTGTTGGCAAAATGTTGGGTCCCCTTTTTCGCTTTTGGTTCTTCCTTTTGTTTCTTTTTGTCCCTTTTTCTTTTCTCCGGCCTTTGCCCCTATGTGGCCATTGTTGTTTCCTCCTTTTGGTTTTCCTCACTCTGGGACTTGGTCCTAGAGTGTTTTTTTCTTTCATGCCAGCTGAATTTCAGACCCCGAGATTCTTGTGTCGTTGCTTCCTCTGTAGTTGGAGGGTGTGGTCGCGCGGGATCCCTGGGGCTGAAGTCTAGAGGTTTGCCTTTTTCTTGGGATCTGTGCAAGGGAATGGTTCATTTTAATCCAAGGGATATAAATTAAGCTCTGTCTGTCATTATTACACTTACCATGAACAGTTTACCCTAAGAGTGAATTAAGAATGAATTGTACGATTTACCAGTGAGCTAAGTTTGATTTGCTTCGAGTAACAATTGATTTGGACTTCGGACCTGTCCATGTTTCAAGATATCCTGCAGGGTTCTTGATGGATTCAGGGGCTTTGAAGAGTTGTTCATTTGTAGAGCACCTCCCATGCCCTTCCTTCTGCGTCTCTAATTTTTAGGTAGGTCCTTCTGGCCCTTCTCTTTCCCTTTTTGGTTTGCACTTCCTTTTGGGCTTTATTTTCTTTGTGTTCTAGTCTTCATCGTCGCCTCCTATTTGTGGGATGGCTCTACAAGAGGGTTGTCTGCCCTCTGTGCATTAGTAGATAGTGTAAAATAGTTGTAGATTTCTATGAGCCTTTGTAAGCCTCTGTAAATTTGTAGGTAGTAGTTTGTAGGTTAGTTGTAAATTTGTTTGTGCTTGTGGGTAGCCTGTGTAAATTTTGTTCTCCGACCTCATGTTAATAGTCTTCATAGTGCATTGTTCCTGTGTGGTTGTATGTAAATTCATGTATGTGGTCTGTACATTACTTCGATTCCTACCCATCCCATGATGAGATCACCGCGCCCTCCACATTATTTGATCAAATTTGAGCTCACCCGCCTGGTTTTTGCTAAACTCGAACACATCACCTCGCCTGTTTGAGTTGTGGCCTTTCTCTCTCCTCCATCACTTCAGCATTAATAATGGGATTAATTCCCCACACATGAGTGTTTAAAAGCATCCCAAGTGGAATTCACTCCATTCATGTTAAGACATCTGTCACAATAAATGCCATTACTCCGTTCATTGCATGACCACATGACAACCCATGTCAACCCAGTATAATGAATTGCCTGGTCATTTCAATAATGGTCAATTTCTCCAGACTCTGGGTTTTGCATAATCCCAAAGCCTTCATCTCATTTTCCGCATCAACCAGAATCCCCGAAACCCCCGGGTATTGAACAAATTCAAAGTAAGTTATTTTTTTTATTGCATTTCCAGAATTTGATAAACTAACATCTTCTCAAGGACAGGTGCAAAATGGTGATGAAATATTTGGAACCCAAGAATTGATTATATTTGATTATTCATATTAACGATTGTCTGATTTTGTAGGATGTGAATAACTCATCACGTAACATGTCTGAAGTACCTTCCCCTCCCAGAAGCCTGGAACTCCCGTCCACCTCAACAATGGAAGCCACCAAGACAAGGGCTGAGAAAGCATTAGAGAAGCTCCCACTCACATAAAAATACTTGAAGGATGGTTTCATCATGGGATCCAAGGTGGATTCCAAATTACAAAAAATCACTGACACAGAGGTTGAAACGTGGGCCGAATTGCAGGGCCTTGTAAGGAAAATATTCGATCAGTGTTCTGCCGGAGACAATATGACAAAGAATGTGGCCGCCTCTGGTATAATCAAAGTCGCCTACTTCCCTTTCTCTTTGCAATCCCCAGAGCTGATTCTCACCCTGGTGAAACATTACAACACAACCATCCGGGTTGTTGTACTTGTTGCTTCCCTTCCTACGGGCTACCCAATGCCCCTAGTGTCCCTCGACACTGCTGTGTGTGTGATTTTTGTACCCGTTAAGAGACACAACACTTCAATAAATCATTGCATTAGTGAAAACAAGGGGTTAGCAAGCATAGCAATCACCAAAATAGATCTATTGCTTCCTATCTAGGAGTATGAAAAATGACATAATATCCCTCAGATTATGCATATTCCAGTGACAAATACAACCTAAGAATGGAAGATTCAAATGAAAACTAATCTAAATGATTGAGAAACATGCATATTAGTTCTAGAAATGAAGATTATAACAATACAACTAAGAAATGAGCTAGAAAGCAATATGAAAATCCCTAAAACATGAGCAACATAAGATTGCTTCTTCAATTCTCCAAATATGGGCAGCATAAGGATGCTTTCAACACTTCAAAATTAAGAGCATTGTATGAATGCATTTGAGAATTTAGGGCCACTTGAGCTTAAAATCCATCCCATTTATATAATAAATGAGGAGAGAGGGGGGGGGGGGACA
>MU226148.1:962672-1013607 GCA_018584345.1 Thuja plicata
GCATGGGAAGGGTGTAAGAGGCAAGCTTGAGAAGGTGGACTTGGAGAGAGTCAAGCTTGAGAAAGTTGACTTTCTCAAGTGGGTTGAGTTCTTAATCACTCCCTAATGGAATGTGACAACATTAGGAGGTGGGTTAGAATGGGATTAGGATTAGGATTAGATTTAGCATGGGGTGAATAGGTTGGGATGGGTTTGAACCCATGGCCAAGGTAGTTGAGATAGGTTAGGTTGGGGGTTAGGGGAATATTAATGAAATGAATAAAACTTATTTAATTCATTCAAAAATAGGAATATTAATTATTTAAGATTTTTATTGCTTTAGATAATTAATTAGGACTATAACCAATTAATTAGATTAATTTAGGCTAGAAGATAGGCTTTTGCAAGTGATAATAGGGATCAATTTAATTCCTTTTAAATTAATTACCTTAGCCATGTTTGATTTGAAATGTTTTGAATTAAATTTATTTGATTTGATTGGCTTAGGTGATTAATAAAATTTAGTGATTAGATCACTTCGGAGATTAAATTAGATTTGAATGAATTATGTCAGCCGATCGAGGAGTTGTCTGAACATAATTGGGGGTATGATCACACTGAGGGAAAATAGGGTCAATGGTCAGAGCAGACCAAATCTAGGTCGTTACATTTGCCCCTCTTTGAATTGATGTACGAGCAACGCATTGATTCAAAGAAAGTTTTTGATTTTGACTTCTGAAAGATTGAGAATTTTGCTCATGATCGAACAAAATGCCTGATGAGATTAGTTTCACACTTGATTGAACTAACTGATAGAATTGACTTTGAAATTGGTTGTCGTACAAAGGTCAATAATAAAATATCTTAAAGATACTAATTCTGAACTTGGTTGTCGTCCAATGATTGATAATATTGATTCTGAACTTGGTTGTCATTCAAAAGTCAGTATGAAGCTGCCAGGAGCTTAATAAGAATCTAAGAAAAGGTAGACATAGGATATCCAGCTTGTGAGAACCAAAGCTTCCAATCCAACAGTTCTGAATTAGTCAAGGAACCGTCATGCCTTTTAGTTTTTTGATAACGAAGTCATTTTTTTAATGCTATTTTGAGCAAAAAATTGATTGATGATAGTGTGATCATGCCCCCTCGGGAACAAAATTGAAAGAAAAAGAATAACATCCCTTTGTTGAAATAATGTATCACTTGCGTGGAACAGATAGGGAAAGAAAGAATGGATTAGAAGAAGTGAAGAAATGAAGGTGTGTGTTTGAGAAAACACAAGAGTACCAAGTTAATTACATGAAAATAAGAGTTTGATTTTGTTCCCGATAGTTCAGAGATTGCGAGAATCATTGATATCAGTAATATAGATTATGTACTTAACTTGGATTTTGGATGAAAAATAGAAATCATTTTAAGCTCAATTCCCTTATGCTTTTTTCTTAGTAAGAATGCATCATGCAATCCCTAAATGCAACTATATGCAAACTCTTAGGACTTGTCACTGATTTGCAGATATTGTAACATTTTATCATCATTGGGCACTTTTCGGAATGGATACCACCTGATAGTTCAAAAATCACTAATACCCACTGATATCATGAAAGTATGAATACTATGTTTATTGGAATGTCAGAAATAGACTTAGGCATCAAGGCATAGAAGCCAGGATAACAAAATAGTCACCTTCCTTTTACTATATCAGATTCTGTGTAAGGCAAGATATTGGACCCGCAATGACCTTGAAAATTCATATCCTTGGGTACATTATGATTCATATACCTTAGTGAGAATCTAAATTCAAAAAATAGACAAGGAGATTGTTTCAACCTCACCGTAGTTTACACATAACAATGATCGAGATATATGCAACTATCCACTCATGGTGGCAGCTCTTACCATAAACATCCAAGTTAGGTGAAATTTATAGGATTATTTGGAACAATCACCACATGCAGAAAACTAAGAAAATGTTATGCCCCCTGTCCTTGCGATTCTTTGTCTTTGTGTAGACATCATGGAGTATCTCGGAAGGCATAACAATCATCAATTGTGAATCAATCAACTACAATTCATAACTTCTTAAGATGCCCCTAGTTAAAACATCATCAGGACATAAAAGAGCCATAATCAAACCAAGATCAAACTATTTTTAAGTAGTATTGAGAAATACTATTGATTCATTTTTCAAGCGCAGTATAGATTCATCAATCAAAATTTGGATTTCAAGAAATATGTGTTCCATGTTTGTGTACATCGTTAGTCTTGTTTTCCATCCACTATAGGATGTAGGAACATCGTTCATGTTAGTGCAATGTTTGTGTCATCCCTGTGTCACAAAAGTGATAGTGGTAGTGAAAGTATCGAGTAACATGGTATCACAAGAAAAACCATCCTATGATGACCTAGCAGACACAATCTATCAGACTGGAAAAGATGCCCCCAGCGCAAAATGACTTGACCCTAAGACAGGAATACAAACAAATCCCAAGTAAGGATAAGATATTCATAAGGAAACAAAGTCAACTCTATGCACAGGTGTAATCGTGAAGGCCTAGTGTTAGTGATGTATTGATGGATGGAGCGCATAATACAAGTGATGCCTGATTTCCAGGTTTTCACCACTCGACAAGATTTTTTCTTTCTTTTTGCTACCAAGATGCCCATTTTACCAGGTTTTCATCAAGGCACTTTTCTGTTTTTCAAATTTTTTTCTATTTTTGATTTTTTGAATGTTTTTGTAGTATCAAGGTGCCTGTTTGCCAGGTTTTCACCAAGGATACCTTTCTTCAGGACTTTTTCCACTATTTTTGGATTTCTTCAGGATCAATTTTCTGAATGTTTTTGGTATTTTCTGATAACTATTTACTCTACAGGCTTTGCTAGCCAAACATCAAGCGTAGAACTTCTTCAAATGTAGAGTATTGATAGGATATGGAAGAACATCTCCCTCAGGTGTAGCTAGCTGATAGGCTCTAGTCCCAAAAGTAGCGGTGATAACATAAGGTCCCAACCAATTAGGTTCAAATTTTCCTTTTTGCTCTCTGTTAGGCTGGTTCTTAGGATTCTCCTTTAGGATGAGATCCCCCACTTCAAATTTTCATGGTTTGACCTTCTTGTTGTACCCTTTGGACACACGTGCTTGGTACACCTTCATATGATTGAACGCCTGTTGCCTACGCTCATCAAGTAGGTCTAAAGAATTCACCCGATCGATGCAGTATTTCTCATCAGTAACAAGCCCTTGTAAAGATATGTGCAAAGATGGGATTTCAACATTAATAGCTAATACTGCCTCAGCACCATAGACTAGGGAAAATGACATGGCTCTAGTTGGCATTCTGATGCTTATTCTGTAGGCCCATAGTGCCAAATTTAGTTGTAGATGCCAATCTCTGCCAGACTTACTTACAGTTCTGTGTAGGATCTTGAGAATGTTCTTATTAGATGCCTCATCCTGTCCATTACCTTGAGGGTAATAGATTGAGGAGCAATGTTGAGTAATGTGGAATTGTTCACAAAGGTCATCAATGTCTTGATTTTTAAATTGACCCTCATTGTCTATTACAATTGAAGAGGGTATCCCATATCTACAGATAATGTAGTTCAGAATGAACATAGCCACCTGTTTGCCAGTGGCTTTGATTAGAAGCACGGCCTCGACCCACTTCATGAAATACTCAGTGGCTATAATGATGAACTTGTGTCCATTTGAAGAGTTGGGATATATTTGTCCAACCAAGTCAAAGGCCCATTGCTGAAATGGCCAATGTGTAATGAAAGGTATAAGTTCCCGGGCAGGAGCATGGATGAGATTTCCATGTGTTTGGAATTGATGACATGTTTTGGAAAATTGAATAGCATATTTTTCCATTGTAGGCCAGTAATAGCCGACTCTGAGTAGTTTCTTTGCTAGTGAAAATTCGTTTGAATGTGATCCACATACACCTTCGTGGACTTCTTTTAATGTGCGATCTGACTCTTCGAGTTCTAAATGCCTAAGAAGCATACCATCGAGACCTCATCTATATAAGTTATTAGTTATGAGGAAATAATGCAATGTTGTCCTAATCAAGGCTCTTTTCTCATTTCTGGATAGATTAGGGGGAATGGTTTGGTCAGTGAGGTAAGTAATGATATTAGCATACTGAGATTGGTTCTGGGTGTTTAAAGAAAAAATTACTTGGTATTCAGGGGTATCAAAGGTAGGATAGGATAATTCTTCCACCAAGAAGTTATAGCAAAATTGATGTTCCTCCAGTTGTAACATGGATGCCAAGGTAGCCATAGCATCCACAACTTTATTCTCTGTTCTAGGTATCTGCTGGAATGTGATGAAGACAAAGTGCTTTTTTAAGTCATCAACCTATTTCTTGTAGGGTGTCAACTTCTCATGTTTCATTTGATAATCTCCATTGACCTGGTTGATGATGAGTTGGGAGTCACCATACACATGTAAATCTACAATATTCCACTCCATGGAAAGCTTAAGACCGTTTACCAATGCCTCATATTCAGAAATGTTATTGGTGCATGGAAACATCACTTTGTAGGACTTTGGTATCTTGTAACCTTGAGGAGTTATGAACAGCACCCCAGCTCCAGAGCCTTGTTGTGTGAAAGAACTATCAAAGTACATCTTCCACGGATATCCAGTTAGATGCATAATTGTTTCATCAGGGAATTCAATCCTTAAAGGTTCATCATCTTGAAGTGGTGAATTAGCGAGTTGATCTGCGAGGACTTGTCCTTTAATAACTCTCTTGTCCACATATTCAATGTCAAATTCGCTCAGGATGAGGACCCATTTTGCCAGACATCCTATTAATGTTGTTTTTCTTAAAAGATACTTTAATGGGTCTATCTTAGTAATGAGCCTTACTGTATGTGAGAGCATGTAATGTCTCAATTTCTATGATGCAAAGACAACTGCTAAGCATGCTTTTTCAATAATGTTGTAATTGAGTTCATAGGCCACTAGTGTTCTATTGATGTAGTAGATAGCTCTTTCTTTCTTAGTCTCATCCTCTTGTGCTAGCAATGCTCCTAATGATGTAGTTGTAGCTGAAATATACAAGAGTAATGGATTTCCATGAATAGGCGCCATAAGAATAGGAGGAGTAGCTAGGTACTTTTTTAATTCTTTGAAGTTGGCTTCACAATGATCATCCCATTTGAAAGTGACACCTTTATGTAGTAATTTGGTAAAGGGTTGTGCTCTATATGTAAGTTGTGACATGAATCACCTGATGGGTTGGAGTCTCCCTTGTAATGTCCTCATTTGACTAATGTTGTGTGGAGGAGTCATTTCTAGTATAGCTTTGACTTTTGCAGGGTCTACCTCAATTCCTTTTGCTGAAACAATAAATCCTAAGAGCTTTCCCGATTGGACCCCAAAGGCACATTTCTTGGGATTGAGCCTGAGTTGAAATTGCTCCATACGATCCAATATTTTCCTTACGTTATTAATATGAGTATTCTGTTCTTTGGATTTAGCTAAGGTGTCATCCACGTAATCCTCCATGTTTCTGTGCATCATATCATGGAATATAGTTGTCATTGCTCTTTGATATGTGGTGCCGACATTCTTTAACCCAAATGGCATGATGTTCCAGCAAAAGGTTCCCCATGTGCATGTAAATGCGGTCTTCTCTTGATCCTCAAGAGAAATCTTAATTTGGTTATAGCCTGAGAAACCGTCCATTAGTGAGTACATTTGGTAGCCTGCTGTGAGGTCTATGATCATATCAATATTAGGCAGTTGAAAATCATCTTTAGGGCATGCCTTATTTAAGTCCCTGAAGTCGGTATAGATCCTAATAGATTTATCTAATTTAGACATGGGGACTACATTAGAAATCCACCCTGCGTAGGCAATGACTCTGATAAATCCAGCTTTTAACAAGTTCTCTAGCTCTTCTTTTACTAGTAATGCAACATGATGATGCATCTTTCTAAGTTTTTGTTTAAAGGGTTTGATCCCAGGAGCTATAGACAAATGATGCATGATTAATTGTGGATCTAGTCTAGGCATATTAGTATAGGACCATGCAAAGTTGATTTTCTTTTCTTTTAGGAATTCAGTGAATTGTACCTTTTCCTCTTCTGATAAAGATTGTGCCAGGTGAATAATTTGAGGAGACTCAGCTATGCCCAAGTTGACTGGTTCCATTGGTTCTATCAGTACTGAAGATCTCTCTTGAAATTGCTCAGGGAGGATATCAAGAATCTCATCTTTTGGTGCCTCTGAGAGGATTTCACCATTAGATACGTCTTTTGTTTTTATTTTTTTAGAATCTGATACTGCCACAATGTGGTTTTCACCATTAGTTCTTTTCTTCTTTTTATTTTTCAATTTTTGACTAAGAAAATTAATATACCTATGTGACATGTTCTCGCTCCTTGCACTAGTGGAAGAAGGGTAGGGTTCACATGCATTTAGATAGCAAGCCAAGGCATAGTCGTTAGGAAAGTTCATGATAGGAGTAGGGTTTGAACTCGTCCAATCAATTAGATCTAGGTTTATCAAGGACAAGGATTCAGATTGTGATAGGGATAGCATTGCGTTAGCATCAAGACTATTAACTGACAAGACATGTTCTGTTAAGTTAATTTCTTCAATATTTAGATCAATAAGAGTTAGATTATTATGAAAAGGGTCATTGTTAGTTATATGTGGACCAAAATCTAGTGACTCGTCATTGGAAATTTCATCATCATCTCTTCGTAAAAGGAGGCTTCTTTCTTGTTGCCT
The DNA here is from genome assembly GCA_018584345.1 of Thuja plicata. Taxonomy (NCBI): domain Eukaryota; kingdom Viridiplantae; phylum Streptophyta; class Pinopsida; order Cupressales; family Cupressaceae; genus Thuja; species Thuja plicata. The sequence goes on from MU226148.1 coordinate 969,406, forward strand.
TTGGACTTCTTCCAGACTTAGGAAAACACCAGTCTCTCCATCAATGACTGGGAGAAGAAATTCCTCCTCTGCCTCAGGAATATCAGCGTTGTTGGGAGTAGTGTCAACATGTTCATGAGGTGTTGAGGGAGCTGCAAACATGTGAATTAAATCTATTTCAATGTCTTCTGTGGTGACAAAGAGCTCATCCCATTCATAATCATGAGAGTCAGTTTCTTCGTCATCAGACCGGTTTAGGAATTCAACAATAGTTATTTGATGTACCCGGTTAGCTACCTGTGTAGCAAAGTGTGGTAAGTTGAGGACATGTTAAACTGTGACTAGCTGCCCCCAGTTAGGATGTGAATCTGTTGGTTAGGATGTGCTTTTAGTAGCCGTGGCCATCAATGATATCTCTGGATTATCTTCATTCGTGTCCCCTATCTCTTGAATAGGATCCTGTTGTAACAAAGGGATGTGAATATCTTGCAGTACCTCAAAGCTTGGTACATAGAGCTCTCCTTGATAGTTAGGATTCTCTGTGCCAACATGTATTAATATTTCATAGGACCATGGTTCTAGTTCTATCTCCTCTGTTTCATCACTCCCTTTGTCAGAGATCAGACTATCTTTTGAAGTAGGTTTTTTAGATCCATCATTAAAACCTAGTCCCATTTTGTCTCTGGTATTCCTGAATTCCATGTGCACAGGTTCAATAAGTCCTCTTCCTATGTCTCTTAGAGATCCTTTTCCTTTGTATCCCATTTTCTTAAGGAGATTGTATCCTTTGACATACTGTTCTGGAGCTATTTCTACATGTTTGACCTCAGCTTCCATTGGTTCTCCTTTGTAAAGCCAGTCCAAGACTATCTGTTCTTCTGTGTTATCTGAAGAAGATGTGGATGCCTTAACCATACCCATGGCTTTATGAATTTATAGCTCCTTAGATGCAGCATGTGTGAATGATGAGGAAGGTCTTCCATAGGATCTTGGTGATATTGGTAATTCTGTTAGTGACGGAGTCATGTCCAGCTTGTATTCTCCCATACCTGTTTCTTCAAGTTTTAAATTTTTTCCAAAGCTTTTCATCACCATGTCCTTGGTAGTCTTAGGAGAAATCTCATCCATAGCTTCCTTGTTATGAGGAATCATACTACCTATGTTGATATTGTTGCAAGTATAGTTAGCATCTGCTGGAATTGTTACCTCTACCCTATTATGTGGGAACTTGATACATTGGTGGTAAGTCGACGACACAACTTGCATTTCGTGGATCCAAGGTCTCCCTAACAGTATGTTGTAGGCAAAGGGTAGATCCAAAACTTGATAGATGACATTCCTCTCAACGGGCCTAATTCTTATGGGCAGAATAATAAGACCTTTAGAGGATCTTTCTTCCTCATCATAAGCCTTGATGGTTATCTTGCTTCTGGAGTCAATGGTCTGTTCTGAAAGACCCAACTTTCTGATGAGATTAAGGTTACAAATATTTAATCCTGCACCTCCATCTATCAAGACACGTCAAACATGGGATTTATGAATGAGAACTTCAATATGGAGGGGTTGATTGTGTGGATGTGTTAAAGATTTATCATCCTCTTCAGAAAAGGATAAGTAATGCAGTGCTGAGATGTGATTGAACATCACTTGGAATTTGTCTATATCAAGGTCCTTTGGGACATTTGAGGCATGTAGGGATTGTTCCAGGATCTCCCTATGCATGGTGGAGATTTTAAGCAACTCAAAAATGGAAATTTTAGCAGAGGTTCGTTGTAATTGGTCCACCAAGTCATACTTTGTTGCAGGAATAGTAACCATGTGTTTCGCTGCCGGTTTGGGGATAGTAACAATAGGAACCTTGGATTCAGTCTTAATGTCTAGCATATTGATAATAGTCTTAATGTCTAGCATATGGTTTGTAACACCTTTGATTGTGATCACATTAACGGATTCAGTCTTAATGTCTAGCATATTGATCACATTATCATTGTTGGAATAGGTGTAGTTTACTTCATTACCTTTCCCTTTAGACACTTCCCCTTTTTTGTAATTAGGGAATAGTTTGTTAAATTCCATGTGATCTTCGTTGGTAGTGTGTCCGTCCACTTTTATCTTTCCTCCTTCAATAAGGTCCTGGATGACATGCTTGAGCTTAAGGCAGTTTTTAGTCTTGTGTCCTTTGTTTTTGTGAAAAACACAATATGAATTGTCTTCCCACCACCTTGGTTTGACTGTTGGTTCCCATGGTTTGGAATCTGGGATTGTTAGAACCTTGTTGTCTAATAGACTTTTCAAAATAGTTTCGAGAGGTTCTCCCAAAGGAGTGAAGGTTTTTTGAGGGCTGGAGGTCCATGATCGACCTTTGCTATTATTGTTGTTGGTTTTAGGTAAAGGGTTTTTTACCTTGGCGTCTTTGCTTGCTTACATGTTGTTAGTCAAATTAAATACCTCAGGTTTAGGACCAACATTGGATGCGTCTACTATGCCATCATTGACAACATTTTTGTTCTGCTTCCACCATTTTGGCTTGGAGTTGGAATTGTTGGATTTTTCACTTTGAACTGTGATTTCCCCTTTCTTGACCATTACTTCTTCGATGCAGATGGAGTTTTTGATCATCCTATCAAAGCTAGGTGAGTCTTGCATTTTCAATGCATAGTTCAATTCAAGGATCAAATTATTAACAAAGATTTCCATTTTCTTGGTTTCGGGAATAGCTCTTGAATATCGTGCAAAGATTTTCCTCCATCTTTGAAGGAAGTGTGTAAATGATTCGCCAATTTTTTGTTTAGTATTATGTAGATCCATCATAGTCACATCATGTTGGATGTTGTATGAGTAATGTTGAATAAATTGTTGAATCAACTCCTCAAAAGTCTTAACCTTAGGTGTAATTTTTGAGAACCATTCCATGGCGTTGCTACCTAGGCTTCTTGGAAAGAGCCGCATGAGGTAGGTAGGTTCATGCATGTATTATTATATGCTTAGAGCACAAAATTCTCTGATGTGATCATATGGGTTGGTCTCTCCTGTATAATTGTCGTATATTGGTCTTGCCATGTTAGGAGGAAATAGGACCATAGTGATACTTTTGTCAAAAGGAAATGGACAAATGGAGTCCATAGAGTATTTCATTTTGGGTTTATCTTTCTCTTGTTTGAGAGTCGCAAGCTCCGTTTACATTAAGGTGAGTTGTTTAGTGAGAATAGATATAGGAGTTGGTAACTCCTTTTCCTTTAGTTTTTCCACATCATAATTTGGGGGTAACTTGATGCCGGTGGATGCTAGGTGAAGAAAGTATATCTCTTTATCTTTGTCAATCATCTTTTCCATCATCTTTTGAAATTTCTTGCTCTGTTTGAGTTTGTTGTACTCGTCTTCAGTGATTTCTTCCTCACTTCCTAATTCAAATAGAGGATGTTCAAATGTGGGTTCTTCATCTTTTTCGATATCTTTGTTCTTTTGGTTTTTTCTATTGTCATATTCTTCAAAAGCCGCACTCCATTCGCGAGTGTTTCTGTCCATTTCTGGAGAGTCTAAATCAAGTAGGGAACTGCGAGATGTTTCTCCTTGAAAGTGTAGTGATTTAGGAAGTACTTTTGATTCTTTAGAAGTGTACTTGTTGCATCTTGTGTTAACCATGTAGTTATATCTCAACTCTGTCAAAGTTTTCTAATAGTGTCAGGTAGTATCTCGAATCGTTCAAGTGAGTGTGTCTAGGTAGAAGTGTTGTTTGAGTATTGGTGGAAGTAAATGATTTCAGTGTCAGAGGGTTAGAATGCCCTGATAGTGAGCTGGGAACCAAGTTGTTGTAAAAAGTAGGTAGACCACACATATTGAGACAGATTGCAAGAGTTTGACAAGACATGCAAGGTAGACGTTTGAAAAAACGTTTTTGATACAACCATAGTGAGACCAGAAAAAGAAATAAGGATAGACTAAAGAGTTGAAAGGATATCCAAATAAACTATCTTCCTCTGAGAGGCAACTATGCAAGTGCCCATGGTCAAATTTTGTCAGTTTTGTCTTTGGAAGTGCGTGAAGTTTTTTTGATCGAAGATTGTGTTATGCGATTTTCCAGTGAGTGAAAAAAACATGTAGACCAAGGATTGAATTTTGTTTCTTGTTTGAAGGTGTTATCTTTTTAATGATTTTTTTGGATATATCAAGCAGATTTGCATTGTTAGGAGGGTGAAATAGACACACATCTTATCCCTATTTTCTAGGTGGAGGATGAAAATCCTTGCTCATTGACTTAGGTACACACTCAAATGCTAATCAGAATACAATCATCACCAAGCATGCAATGAATCCAGTCATGACGTTGTATTAGCTGACTCCAAACGCAAGTGAGGGCACGATATGATGAGTGTCTTGGGGCAATTAATTTTTTCTTTGCACAAGGATTATCACCCTTTCGTGGGTGAATCAGGAATTCTTTCAGTTTAAGTGTTGTTTATGATTTGTCAATCCGTTCGAAACCATCTCCCATAGAATTGCACAAGGTAAAATTGAGGCGTATAGCCCTATGAGTACTCAGGTATATGTAGTCACGCAAGCAAGGTTTAAGCAGTTCCTCTCTACACATACCCAAGCATGTTCAAGGAATGATGTCAAAATTCCTAGAACAAAACCAGCTTCATCTTCCGAGGCTTTGGCCTACGAGGAAGCAATTATTTATAGTGAGTTGGAAGGGTTGGCGTAAAACCTGTCCTCACTTGGGTCATTCCTGGGAGATTTTTTGCTCAACCGACAGGCCCTCTACTATTAAATAAGTGTACAAAGGATTGGCGAGCGTAGGACATCTAGATTTCTAATTCTTCTTCTGAAGAAGAGAAAAATCTCCTAATCCATGCCGTTTTCTCCCAAAATAGAGTCAATCAAATAGTTCATTCCCTCAAGCAATGTTGTGCTCAATTTAAGATGTTCCTACTTTACGGAAAATAGAATGCTTGGAAGTAAATTTGTGTTGTTCAATTACTGATCCAAATTGAATTTAAATGATTAAACTTGTTCATTGAGCCACAAAATTTTAATGCTTTGATTTTTCAGTTACTATCCCAAAATGAAGCTTAAACGATGAGATTGCTTGTTCATTCACCCCCAAATCCCTCCACAAGTGTTAAACCAATGTCTGATTTTCTGATTTTCCTCAAGAGGAAAAGAGCATAATAATCTAGTTGACTTGAAACGTATTGAGAAACTAGTGTTAAGTTTGAAAGATTTGAAAAAAAGGGTTAGTATTGAAATCAGTTGAAGATCCCTGCAACCACACATGTTAGTATTGTTTTCTTATCTCCTTCTCAGAAAACTGCAAGCACTTAGTTAGGCTGTCAAAAATAGGATCACAATCATGAAAACAACCACATTAGCAAGTTAGAAATCAAATTTGTCAATGACAGAACTCTGTATTTTTTCTCTCTGGACAACAGACGATAATTCAGAGACCCAAAATGATAAACACCGAAAATGATACCATTTTGACCCCAAACAATATTCTTTACCTAGGACGATATGCCTTTTACAAAAAATAATAACACATACCAAAAATGCAAAAACAGTCACCAGAAATGATTTTAAAGTCAAATTTTACCTTCCAAAAATATAGCGGCAGACGATATTAAAACCCCCAAAAATGATAAAAGATTGACCGAAAATGATAAGTTGCTCCCAGAAATGATAAAAGATTGACCGGAAATGATAAGTTTCTCCTAGAAACAATAAAATGCTTGCAATTTTTGAAAATATCAAAGGCAGAGAGCAAAATTTTGTGAAATTTCAAGCAATCTTGCTCCACAGTGGGCGCCAGAGATGTGTGTGTGATTTTTGTACCTGTTAAGAGACACAACACTTCAATAAATCATTGCATTAGTGAAAACAAGGGGTTAGCAAACATAGCAATCACCAAAATCGATCTATTGCTTCCTATCAAGGAGGAGTATGAAAAATGATATAATAGCCCTTAGATTATGCATATTCCAGTGACAAATACAACCTAAGAATGGAAGATTCAAATGAAAACTAATCTAAATGATTGAGAAACATGCATATTAGTTCTAGAAATGAAGATTATAACAATACAACTAAGAAATGAGCTAGAAAGCAATATGAAAATCCCTAAAACATGAGGAACATAAGATTGCTTCTTCAATTCTCCAAATATGGGCAGCATAAGGATGCTTTCAAAACTTCAAAATTAAGAGAATTATAGGAATACATTTGAGAATTCAGGGCCATTTGAGCTTAAAATGCATCCTATTTATAGAAGAAATGAGGAGAGAGAGGGGGGACAAGGGTCGTTAATGAGGTGTAAAAACCATTAATGGGATGTAAGAGGCATTAATGACCAAGACATTAATGAGGCATGGTGGAAGGAATCTGCATTAAATGCAAGCATTTAAGAGGCATGGGAAGGGTGTAAGAGGCAAGCTTGAGAAGGTGGACTTGGAGAGAGTCAAGCTTGAGAAAGTTGACTTTCTCAAGTGGGTTGAGTTCTTAATCACTCCCTAATGGAATGTGACAACATTAGGAAGTGGGTTAGAATGGGATTAGGATTAGGATTAGGATTAGATTTAGCATGGGGTGAATAGGTTGGGATGGTTTTGAACCCATGGTCAAGGTAGTTGAGATAGGTTAGGTTGGGGGTTAGGGGAATATTAATGAAATGAATAAAACTTATTTAATTAATTTGAAAATAGGAAAATTAATTATTTAAGCTTTTTATTGCTTTAGATAATTAATTAGGACTATAGCCAATTAATTATACTAATTTAGGCTAGAACATAGGCTTTTGCAAGTGATAATAGGGATCAATTTAATTCCTTTTAAATTAATTACCTTAGCCATGTTTGATTTGAAATGTTTTGAATTAAATTTATTTGATTTGATTGGATTAGGTGATTAATAAAATTTAGTGATTAGATCACTTAGGAGATTAAATTAGATTTGAATGAATTATGTCAGCTGATCTAGGAGTTGTCTGAACATAATTGGGGGTATGATCACACTCAGGGAAAATAGGGTCTATGGTCAGAGCAGACCAAATCCAGGTGGTTACAGCTGCTACTTTTGCTTTAGGATTGGGGATCCCCTAGTTCAACAATTCAATCGTTATCTCCCAGGCCGCATCGCTGCAAGAGTTTAACAATGTTCAACAAGCTTCCCAACATCACCTTAACACCCACTGGCTGGAGACACCGAAGAAGGATTACAAGAAAATGAAGTTGGAGATCCCTCGTATGGACTTAGAGCAATGCATACAAGTGGGGATCTTCTTCCTATGTTGGGTCTTCGTGGAACCACATGCCCGGGAAATTTTATCCTGGATGTACTACTTTTTATACAACATCACCACCAACGGGAAAAATTTTGATTGGGCAACCATTGTTGCCAATCATGTGGACTTCCAGCTGAACAAGGTCAATGAGACATCTAAGTTCCACCTGACTTCTTATGTTCTATGGGAACTGACACAATAGAGACCCATAATTTGGGATTTACTTACAATGGGAATCCTTGGGACAGGGCCCGACCAGAGTGCTCCTTGGGATCATTTCCCCCATATTCAATGGGAAGCCAACTTCCCCAATTTTTGTCGGATAAATGATACCTTTGTTTACTACAACATTTTGATACCCACTCAAGATGCCAGTTACCGACTGTCAAAGGAGGCCATGGCCTTGGTAAGTTCCTATGGCCATTATTTCATTCAATTCCAACATCACTCATACATTTAGGTGACTGGGTTCTCTGGCAAGCCCTACCTATTGCCCAAACACTACGGGGATAGGATTATTTTAATGGAATACTACGGATAGATCCTAGAGGTCCATACTTATTATGGCCTCAAGAAGGTTAATTAGCACCATCCCTTTCCCGATCACTTGTGAGAATCACACTTGAAGCCTTGCAGCAGCCAAGGAGGTCGACAATGAATTGAAAATCCTAGGGCTGGCAGAGTTCTACCTAGCGCAGAGCAATTTTGATCCACTAGGAAAAATAAATCAAGCATTACCTCGGGCGTCAGTGCCCCATGAGCCTCACATGGAAGATTTTGCATGGATTTCCAGGATGACTTTGAGGTCTGGAGTCGTCATTATGAGAGAATGACAAAAGGTATGATGAAGCCCATTGGTCTCCGGACCTTTCCAAAGGATTTCTCAGATAGCGGGACCTTGGAGGACCCAGAATATAAATCCAAAGGGATTGATAAGATGACTCTCCCTCTGGTGGATTGGGACACCCCAAAAATTTTTATGATAGAGGATATCACTAAGGATATAGTGAAGCATAGTCATGAATATTTTTCAAGGGTATGTAAAAAGAGCACCCGTTGAGATGGTCCAGTTTTGCGGGGGTCCACTTTTGGCTCCAGAATGTCAAGAAAAAGTAGAGACAAAGGGGAAAAAAAAGAGATCACCCCGTCCCCGGTTTCACCCTCAACTCTAGCCTCTTTGATGGAACAACTTAGTACCCGGATGGAGTCATCTCGACAGCTGGGTGAAAAAATCAGCGCTAGACTTTCTCTTGGTCGCGCAGTCACTCCGGTAAGATCTTCCCTTCCTTCAAGTTCCCATTCACTCATAACACTCATGAGTCAGGAAATAAAGACTGTGGATGAGGGTATGACTATTATGGATGTTGGGGCCTCATTAAAAATGAGGAGAAGGAAACAAAGAATAGACAATCCTCCACCAAGCACAAATGCAAGCCCTGGAACATCAGGTAGTATTCTTGTGGAGCTCATCCCTTCCTCCCCAAACTAGAAGATCCTTTGGAGGCCTCCCCTCCCCACGATAATTTTCATGACATCTTTCAAACTGATGACCTGGTAAATTTACAGGAAGATGTGGAGAGGGCGGGGGAAGAGATCACCGCAAAAGAAGTAGAGATTATCCCTGAGGAAGGGGAAGGACAAGAAAAGGAGGTTATCCCAAAAAAAGAAACCCAGGAAAAAGAACAAGAAAACACACTAGATATGAAATAGACACCAGTCTTGGGGACCAAGATAGAAGAAAGGAAGGTACAAGATGATTAATTAACTATGGCTGGGGAAATTGGACCTTCAAGAACAACTGTATCCTCAGTCATCATGCTCCAAATGCCTATAGACACCCTGGGTAACCTGTTACCCCAGGATACAACATTTGACAAGGTGGTCTCCGCAACGCAACAGTCAGACCCAGGTCAGACACCTTTGCCCCCTCCATAAAATAGGCCCCTAGAGGAGAATGTCCTAATAGAGAATGCCAAAGGAGCTTAGCAATAGTAGAATGTGGGGGAAAACCCCAAAAATATGTCCATAGTGACCACTGATGTTCGAGAAGCACACAAGCCCCTGAAGAAGACCCAAGTATCCAATTCATAGAAGTAAGATCATCTACACTGCCATAATGGCTGGTAGAATCAAGTAAGAGAAAGGCCCTGATGGAAATAGGAGCCCCTCTCTCTCTAGCTGAGATGATGGCTCAAAATCAAGAGGCCCATAAGCCTAAGAAGGCCTGGACCCTCCATACCATTCAGAATGGTCTGAGAGGAAACACCATCATGGTAGTAGCAACACCTCCCCCAGACAAAGAAGATGCAGTAGTAGAGCTAAAAATTACACCATCATAGAGGTCTCTCTAGGGAGAAGAGATAAACAAGGGGGACTAGACCTGTTAGGAGAAGCTAGCTGGGTGATTGAGGCCTGGTATGAAAAGAAAGCGTAGAAGCTGAAGGAGGCAAATGAAACAAATGATAATCTCCTCAGGCTTCTTACAGAGATGACACAATAATTGGCTGCAATTCCTCTAGAGGCCTCCACATCTAGAATACCACTCCCGTAGGGTGATATCAACGCATTAAGGACAATGAAGAAGAAGGCATGGGCTATGGATGATTGGGTAACTGAGCAGGTAGGAGCCGTAAGGAATTTCCAACATCAACACTCCTGGACTTGCACCAGGCCAGTAACATCATGGGCCAGGTAAACAACATTGTTTCTCAGTGGGAGGGGGAGATAGAAAAGTTTGAGGAATGGAAGAGTGAGTTGGAAGAGATAATAAATTTTGGGGAAGAAGTCATCATGGAGATGGGTATTTTAGGGGATGATCATTTTGGGTTCCTCTAGGCCCAACACTCCAAACTTGGTCTTAAAGTTCAGACAAGCAAGCAACTAGTAGTGGCCTTGAAGGATAAAGTCTAGGTGATCCAAAATTCATTAAATTCTTATGTGGCATTCTTCACAAGGGTTTCAGCGGTCTATCCCTTTAGCACCGAGACACGTGCTTTGGTGGATTTTTTTTTGAGTAGATTTGATGAAATAATGGAGGCACGGTTCTGGTCCTCCAGATATTTTGATAGAGAAAAGATGTCACATCTCATGCATATGTTTCTCTAGGTGCGTGACACCATGAAGATGGTGGTAGAGTTTAAGGAAGGTGATCGAGATTTGGGCAACCAGTTGGAGGTTGCCAAAGACTATGGGGAATGTATTAAAGAGATAGACAAGGAGGGAATTCTCCAAATTTTGGAGACAATCCAAAAATGTAAAGAATAGTGAATTCGTCCAATCTCTAGATATTTCCGCCAGTAGGGCAAATTTTTGAAGATATGTTACTCTTTGAGCGTAAGCTTCCGGACTCTAGAATTTTGGGTCCCAGTTTTGTATTCTTTTGCAGCAATCTGTGTCAAGGTTCTCCGGAGATGACCAATTGCTGTCAGCAATTAATAATGGTCAAAATGCAGGTGATCTAGATAATGATAGGTTAGGTAGATGGGATGGTTCTGACAGACATCTTCTTATTCCCCCAAGGTGCCACTCCCACATTTACTACCTGGCACACATCAAAGACAGGGAGCCACCATCAACATTAATGAGGCGTATGGCCTAAGTTACCGAGATAAGAAATTTTCTTCTACAAGTACCATGGCCCACTTCTCTAGGTCAATTCTTCTTGATTTCTCCCCTTTCTTCTTCTTCCATCTTGTCAGAACTCTGTACATCCCGAGATGATTGTAAGTGGTGCAGGTAGTACCAGCCACAAATATTGTATTTTATTTAGCAAGTGTCCAAGTAGATTAGGTCAATTTTGTGTATAAATAATAAGACCGACGCCTTAAAAAGGGTTGGCAAAATTGAGGATTTCTCTGTCTAGTAATAATAGAAAATAGCACTTTCAAGTTCATTGCAGTTAGAATTTTACTTTCAGTCTGTTCTCAGTAGCTTAATGCTCCCTTGGAGCCATGAATGTACTCGCCAGTGATGCTGGAATCATTTAAAGTTAATGAAAGAAGGAAGAACAACTTGTGGCCCTATGTTATTTGTTGTTCTGATCTTCAAAGTTAATGAACATCTTTCGTGGTGTATGTCTTCTTATTCCTTTGCTCTGGTGTTTGTTTCTATTTAGTTAAATGATGTTATCTCCCTTTTCTATTGAATGCATATGAATCACTGATTCCTTGTGTATCTGATATTTAGCGTTGTTTTCTTGCATTGGAGCATTGTTGATGTTTGAATATGTATTGCATGACTATAAGTAGAAACTTACTCTAACTCTGATCTAGATTTTGTGATTTATTTGATAAATCTAAGATGCTTGTAGGAAACCTCACCCCCTTTTGAAATCCCTGGAAGTGAGGAGTAAAAACCAGCTATCCCCTCGAACAACAGTCACCTACCCAACTTAGCTCCCCCACACCGTCAAGACCCAACTACTAGGTGCTTGGAGGCTAGGAGAAATCATTCTCCAGCAAACCTCTATAGGAGAAGTTGGTCGGTACTCTTGTACCCGGTGACAACTTATCCCCTATTGGCAAAGCCGGTCACAAAGTCCCGTCAATAGATACTAACACTAGAAGGAGGGCATGAGCTCATCTCCCCTAAAATATTTCTATTTCAAACCACCTGAGGGCTCCCCAAGCACTAGTTTTAGGAACTAGGCTTTCCGTGTTATAGGGTCATTTTTGTCCCTACAGTTTGAAAGAATCCTCTGATCGACCCCTGATCCCAGAGATTTTGTAGAACTCAGACCTCATGTATGAAGAAAAATGACCTACCAAATGAGACAACCATTGAATTTTCCCTGGGGATCTACCGCACACCAAAATACCCAAATCCCTCAGATAATCTCGGGGACTCACATTTACCAAAGACAAAACCAAACAAACCCAATGGCTACCTACTTCAATAATACCGGGTCCCCAATGGGGAAGTTCCCCGGTGCTACGAATGATCTTCTTTCGTACCCGAAGAGATCTGCCCCAAATACGAGCATCTAGGTCCCCAAACTCTAGAAGAACACCTTCAATTGAGCCTACAAAGATGCCATGAATAGACACTGGATACAACATCAAGACATTGTCACCTGAATGTTTATGTTATCCCTAGGAAAAAATGAGCTGAACTAGTATTTAAACATGCCTGCCAACTCCATCATTAGTTGGTAGGATATGGAAGACACCTTTATGGCAGCCTTCCGCATTCACATGGACCTAGCTTGGTCCCACATCCAATTCATTTCTATCAGAAAGGAACCAAACGAGCCTCTCGCTACCTTCAACCATCAGTTCCAATGGGATTTGAAGCGGTGTATGGGCCCTTGTATCCCATCCACCAATGTGACTATCTAGACGTACCTGAATTCTATGGATTTCTTTGTCCCTACTCTCCTTTGGAGAACTACCACCACTAACGACCAGGATACCCTGGCGAAAGTTTACAACTTAGCCCTGGAGTTGTCCCGTGGCTTGAGCAAGGCCCCCAGTGGGATTGGACAAAGCATACCCTTCAACATGTTACCTGATGGAACTCCTTACACTGGAGGATACAATCCCAATCCAATGATGGGTTCCCCAACAAAGGATATGGGCCCACTACTGATAGACCAAAAGGCCTGGTACATTTACCCATCTCAAGTCCAGTCAACCTCGGGTCTGGAATAAATTCTATGGAATTAGACACCGCAGATGCAGCAACCTTTGACACAATCCCCTGGAGTACATTTCTTCTAGTCGTCCATGGTCAGAGGATTGCCATCCTCGATGGTGGAACCCAAATTTACAATCAAATTTGAATGGTTAAATAATTCATGAAAGTATTTTCTGCATCATTATTCTTATTTTAGGCTTGCTTTTCCTCCTTCCATTCATAGTTTATTATTGACATTATTCTACCTTATGGATTTATCCTATCCAATTCCTTGCATTTTCTTGTTAAATCTGCTAAGTTTCAAGTTTTGAACGGCTTGTATACATTTGACTTTACAATATAGTTGTTGGCCCCTTTTTGCGGTTTTAAATATTCATTTTAAAATCACTTTATGATCTTGGCATGGAATATCCTATCTTATTTGGTGCCTTCAAAAATTCCTAAGTGGAGAAATCTCATGAACAAAAGGAATATGGTGTTTTCATTTGGAGACTTCTCGCTGGCCATTGGATCATGTTCTGATCAAAGGATAGTTGCTAAGTCTCCCAAAGTAACCCAGAGTTAGAAAAAGATTCAGAGATCTCGTGACTTAGTGCATTTCTAACCTACATATGTAAATCAATTTCATGCTAAGATGAGTTAGGTTCCTTTTTGTCGTGTTATCTCTAGATCAAAATGGAATATTATTTATGGCTCAACGACTTGGCAAAATCCTTTAGTCGCGTGATCTCTGAAGCAGAGGGAATATCCTATCTTATTTGGTGCCTTTGAAAATGCCTTACTCATGGGATCTCATGAGAAAAAGGAATATGCTCTTATCATTGAGAGACTTAATACAAGTTGTCAATCTTATATTAATCTCTCTTTTATCCAACGATAGTCGCCTGCAAGTCTCCTGATAAACTGTGAATTACTGAAATCTTCTTCCAACTCCGAGACAATTCAATCGCGTTATCTCTTGATCAAACTCAGAGTTATCAGCAAGGTTAATTTTCTCCTTTAGTCACATGATCTCCAGATGATATTGGGGTTAAGTTGAAAATTCAGCGATTAAGTCATGGTCGTTGATACAGATTCAATCCTGTGGTAGTCGCGTGATCTCTAGATGAACATGGAATATTCGATATCATTCAGAGAGTCAGCGATATCTGTTGATTTTAATCTGGGCATGCTTAAATCTGACGGTGATCGCATTACCTCGAGATTAATCATGAGTTAACAAAATCTTCTTGCGAATTCAATACTAATGTAAAATCATGACCACGGGCGTGACTCTAGTTAGACTTGGGTAAGGTTAAATCCTTTTGGTCGCATGGTCTCATGAAGTAATCAGAGTTAAAAGAAATTTTTTGAGATCACGCGACCCCTCAATCGCGAAGTCTCCAAAGAAGATCTGAGGTTAAACATAAGGTTAATTTCTGTTAGTAATCTAAGTATGCACTGACAAATCAAAGACAAAATGACATGTGGCAGTGAGAGGGCCCAAGCATTATGTGCTTAGTCGCTAGGTCTCTTGATATTTTGATGACATCAGCAAAGTTCATGAGAATAAATTTGAACCATTCATCGTAAGGAAGATCTTGCGGTAGTCTCTAAATCTCCGAACATAACTACAGTCAAGGAAAATATTACGAGATCTCGAGATTACACAGTCGCCGAATCCCCTGAGTAAACCCAAGGTTAAAGGGGCAGTTTAAAGTCGAGATTAGAGTTAAAATAAAAAGTTGACAAATACCTTTTGATCGGATGGTGAGCATGATGGCTTAAGGCAAAGATGCAAGATTTTTATTCATTAAGCCATTGTGCCTAATCGACATGTGTCCTGGCCCCACTGAAAGACTAAGCGATGCAATTTAGAAGATCAACTGTGCAGTTCATGTCTGATCTACGATCGACATGCACTCACACGAAAAAGTTGCGCAATCATTATCTGCTTCGAGTGTGCGATTGGATGACATGTGTCTCAGTAATGAAAAGGAAAAAATCTTGAGTGGCATTAGATGACTTGGATTTTATTTGTCTTTACATTTTTTTATATTATTATTTCATCGACTAAGGGTTTTGATTAATATTTGATACGTCGACATTGTCTGCATGCAGGGTTTCACAGGTAATATAATGAAAATAAAGCGATCTAGATTGAAAGATGAAAGATCTAAAGGTGTGCAAATGACCATTAATTTACCATGCAGAGGTCAAAGAGATGCCAGAGATTCATAACAGATTATTAACGAGCTATTTGATTATATTATCTCTTTGGTCAGTAACTATTTCTGAAGGAGGATAAGTCATTCTTTAATTGTAATTTTGGTTGTTCAGTTGTTGATCTTAGGAATTAGGTTTAGTATATGAACCGTTGCATTGATCTAAAGCTTGTTTGCATCCTTTGAACTTTGTATAAATAAAGGATATCAGGATCAATGTGGAGGGACATCTGGATTTTAGAGACATTTACTATTATCATTTTTCAGTCAGGTTTTAGTTTTGATCACAACTGAATATGGATTCTTATGTACCTATTTTTGATAATCAATAAAAGATAAGTGTTTTTTGTCTCTCTTGGCTCAAGATTTCAATTCTCATTTATTTATTCCTTTGCAATTATTAAAGGAATTTCAATTGATGTCTTTGAGTTGCTTATGCAGAAGAGTTATTGTCTCATATCATTATTTGAATATCAGGAAGTGTGTGATAAATTAATTTGTTTCCAACTTCTTGTTCATCTGGTCTCCCAACCATAGGAGTTAAACTCATTTTAAATAACAAGGATATAATACAGACCTTAATCTTCTCTACATATAAAGCATTCAAATAGTTGATGGTTGAGTATCGTCTTGCAAAGTTGTACGTAGGATTGAATGTTGGATTGACTCTATTGCCCAAGTTAATATAGGCACTAATCTGATTGTTATTGACGATAGACATTTGGTTCATTGTTTCATGTTTTTGATATATTCTAAAATTCATTCATTTATATATACATTTTACAAAGTATTCTTTACAAATCTCACAAAGCATTCTATTTTGCAGTTTTATTTTACAAATGATTATAGTTTGATTCCTTTCAAAGGAACTTGCCATACTTGTGAAGGAGAGATTTAAGTGTTCATTATCTGTTATAAAAATCCTTAAAGGATAAGTTTAAGGTGTAGGCCTACCAGCCTTGGTTCTGCAGAGCTAGAATTGCAGAAGTTTCAACCTTTCCCCAAGGTTAAACTTGTTAGTTGGCCAAATCACTTGGGTTTTCAATCACTAGATTGGTAAGTCTATAGGAAATCCAATCTGTTGATTTGAGCACCAATAGATTGGAAACTTTGCTGGGGAATTTTTTCATAAGATAATTCTCAATTGTACCTAGAGGCTCTAGTGATTATCTGTTGAATATTGGATTGTTCATTTTACCCCATCTGAGTCACCCAAAAGATTGGCGACTCTACTGGGGACAGTTGTCAGAATTTTAGATTAAGCAGATCACAGAGCTTATTTAATAGATTGTAAACTCTACTGGAAGGAAGAATCCCGAAGACCAGCAAGCAGTACTTTCCTTCTGACAGGAAGGCGGTGACTCTATAAATTTGCATGTGAGTATACTTTGATGAAATTAAGTATTCATGTTAGGTAGAAGATCCTTGTATCTAGATCAAATTGAATTAGATTTACAAAATATCTTAAGAAGAAGTAAGCAAGAGGTTTCTGACAAGATGTATACCAGACATAGAAGGTTTCCTAATAAGGAAACTACTAGTTTTAATGACAGGAACTGTTGGGACTCAGAAGAGTTTATAAATCCCTTTGGCTATGAAGATGATCAAAATTCAACTCAAGAAATAGAAGAAGAATATGATGAAGACAATTTCCTATATGCTACATTGAGTAAACTAACTGAATATGGGAAAAAGAATCCAAAGTTATTGAAAGCTATGAAAAGGTTACCTGATGAATCCTTGGAAAAGATAGAAATAAGGAGAAGTGAGTTGGATTTAGTATTTGAGGATGAAGAGGAGACAAGAGAAAAGGAGATAGAAAAAGGTAATGGGCAGCCAAAATACAATCCTCCTCATAGAAAAAATGGAGAACCAATTTTCAACAACGATCACACAAATCCATTGTTTGAACCTGATAATAGAGGAAGACATGAGAGAGGCTGTAACAATAGTGGAAGAAATTATTATTAGAGACAACCAAATAATGTCGAAAACTATGACCGAGGTAATCCTAGATGGATAATAATGGGTAATGGTCATAGAAATGGACAAAATTACCATGGCATGGATCATCAAAATCCCAGAGGCCAAGATGGTAACCAACACAACATGGGGCAGAGAAGAAGAGCTCCAATGGTGGTGGAAAGATATAGACAACTAGATTTCAGTGGGATAGTTGGATATCCAAATACCATATCAAGTGATTTGAGGAATGCTATTCCAAAATTTCAGGGAATGGAGTGTAATCTACTGAACAACATACCATAAATTTGAAGAACACTATTGAAGAGTTAGATGTAAACCATGAAGACATTTTTATGAATTTGTTTGTCCAATCATTAACTGAAGATGCTACTGAATGGTATAGAGGGTTACTTGATGGATCCATTTCAAGCTAGTGTGATTTTTTGAATCAATTTATTGAACAATTTGGTGATCATAATGATACATCTTTTGCATCTCGTAAATTAACTAGTATTAAAAAGAACTTTAATGAATCAGTTTTAGAATTCAATAAGAGGTTTAATAAAGTTCTAAATATAATTCCAAGAGATATAAGGCCGGTGGATTCTTCTCTGATTGATTTCTACTTAACTGCATTTGATAGTAAGACACATTATGAAATTAGATCACAAGGACCTGCAACATTGCAGCAAGCTTTCAAAATGGTTTCCAGCATTGAAAACAATAGAAGGGCTACTGGAGGAATAGATAAAAGAAGTGATACTAAATTACATAATCCAAAAGTTCCTGAAAAGAATGATTTAAAAGATATTATGGATATGCTAAAGAAATTGAATGCAGAACAAGGCAGAAATGATAGACCATCATTCCCTAAAAATGACAGGCCACCATTTCCTAGAAATGAAAGATGTAGATTACAAGACATGCCATATAAGACTAAGTGGAAAGATGGAAGACCCAAAAAGTAGGCTTATACTAAGGAAACACCCGATCCATTGAAAAGAAAGAATCATTTTGTGGAAGACTATCATTGGTGTGATGCTTGTAATCTACCACATTCCCCTGATGGTTGTGTTGTGGCCCAGAGATTTCAAGAGGAGGAAGATTAGAATGATAAGCAGCAGCCTGTAGTGAATAGTGTTTCATCAGAACCAATGTGGGGAAGAGATGATTACAGTTCTTCTGAAGAAGAATATGTTTACCATGAAGATTTGAATAGAATATATCATTGTGATAAACAACAAGCAAAAACACCAGTTATTAGAAGATTAACAAATGAGGAAAAGGAAGCATATACTATTGTAGCACTTGAAGAGGCAAGGATTATTTAAAAACTAAGGAATAGAACAGTAAATGCTGATTAGGGAAAGCCAGCAGGACCATCTATCAAAACACCAAAGAAGAAGGTGAGTCAACCTGACATAAAAAGAACCAAAGATGATGATGCAAAAGCAGGTCAACAAGTAGATTCTCATCAAGAACCTAAATTGGCAAAAGAGAAATCAATGGTCAGTAAGTCTCTTCTAAATAATAGTTCTTTTATATCTAATGCTTTATCTTAGGTAAAAATTTATATTCCTTTGTTAGAAATAATGAAAGTACCTGAATTTAAAGATGAAACCATAAAAGTATTGTCCAATGTAGGTAATATTTTTAATGAAGAATCCAATCAAAGAGAAGTAAATGAAGATCCTCCTCTGGTTTATTTAGGAACTAATATTTATCAAAATGGAATGCATGTGGATCCCTTTTATCTCACTTTGATAATTAACAATAAACTGCTTAAGAATTGTATGATAGATTCAGGAGAAGCAGTAAAGATTATGCCTGCAGAAGTCATGAAAGAACTTAGAATGAAGGTGGACACAACTTATGGAAAATGCTAGGCTATGGACAATAGGTCTAAACTGTTGTTGGTATTATGAAAGATGTGGAATTTAAATTTCCTGCTTGCCCTGAAATGTCATATAAGATTGATATTACTGTTGTTGAAGTGCCTGCTTATTATGGAATTCTTTTATCTAGACAATGGTCTAATCTAGTAGGTGGTTATATCCAACTAGATTTGTATTATGCTACTATTCCAGTTGATGGCAGGGAAGTAAGAATTTATAGGGAACCAAGATCTACATATATTATCGAGAGACATTGGGGTAGAAAAGATAAACTTTTTCCATTCAGACATGGATAATTTTCAGGTGAGTATTACTAAACCGGTATTGAAAACTGATAGTCCCATTGAAGTGCATTTGCAGGAAAATCAAGATAAACTTTGGCAAATGACTTTTGATGGAGCATGCAGTAAAGAAGGTAATGGTGCTGGGGTCAATTTTGCATCCCCATGTGGTAAGATCTTAAAATTTTCCTTCTTACTTAATTTTGAATGCACAAATAATGTTTCAGAATATGAAGCATTAATTCTTGGTTTGAATATTGCAAAATCATATGGTATTAAGATGCTTTCAGTTTGTTGTGACTCTGAATTAATTGTTTCTCAAGTTAGAAATAGATTCATCACTAAGAATCCTAAGTTAAAATAGTATAGAAATTTGGTTTGGGATTTTATTTAATTCTTTGATGCATTTTCAATTAAGTGGATAGAAAGATCAGAAAATTTTCTTGCAAACTTGATGGCTAATGTAGCCATCAAGCAGATTGATGTCCCTTTTGATGAGATTGTGCAAGTAGAGATGAAAAATAGACCATCAGTTCCTGACAATATGCAGAATTGACAAATATTTGAAGATGATAGAGATCTCCTAAAATTTTTAATCAATGAAGACAAGTATGAAGATCGGTGCATAGACTGGAATGGTTATGTAGAGAGCCATGATGGAAAGGAAACCGTGTTTGGAAAATAAGTTGTTCAGTTGAAGACAAATAAAATTCCCAAAGGTTTGGTTGCACTAGAAGGAGTATTTGATGATCAAGAAAATTTCAAAAGGGGTAAGATAAGTAATGAATCTGAAGAGATTGAAAAAATTAACTTGGGAAATGATCTCACTCCTAAAGAAGTATGTATAGGCAAAAAACTCACTCCCAAAGTCAGAGTTGATTTGATAAATTTGTTAAGAAGATATAGGCACATCTTTTCATGGTCATATAATGATCTTAAATCCTACCGAGAGGATTTATTTCAGCATGAAATCCCTCTAAATCCAGATGCAAATCCTTTCAGACAAAGGAAGCATCCTATAAACCCAATGTTAGCTCCTAAGATGAGAGAGGAACTTGTCAAAATAAGGGATGCGGGAATAATTGTGCCTATAAGACATTCTACATGGGTATCAAACTTGGTCCTAGTTAGAAAAAAGAATGGAGAAATAAGGTTGTGTGTTGATTTTAGAAACTTAAATGTATCTTCCTTGAAATATAATTATGCATTACCTAATATGGAAGCTCTTTTATAGAAATTCACTGGAAATAAATTATTGTCTATGATGGATGGGTTCTCAGGGTACAACCAAGTGAAGATCAAGGAATCAGAACAATACAAAACAACCTTCACCACTCCTTGGGGGACTTGTGTGTATGTGAGAATGTCTTTTGGATTAACCAATGAAGGAGAAAATTTCCAATGAGCAATGGATGTGGCTTTTGAAGGCCTGATTGATCTCATCATGGTAGTATATCAGGATGATTTAACAACTTAATCCAAAAGGGTAGATGGTCATTGCGATCACTTGGAGAAAATTTTCAGAAGAGCTTTAGAATATGGTATATCTCTAAACCCTAAGAAATGTCATTTTGGGGTTATTGAAGGAAAGCTTCTTGGTCACATTGTATCAAGGGATGGTGTAAGGATAGATATTGAACAAATTGCAACCATTGATAAGATTCAGATTCCTAAAAATATCAAAGGGATCCAATCCTTTTTTGGACAAATAATTTTTGTAAGAAGGTTTGTCCCTAACTTTGCAGAAATTATCAAGCCCATTGCTAAGATCCTTAAGAAAGGTGTAGAAGTTAAATGGTCTAATGAAGCCATAGAGGCATTTGCTAACATCAAGAAGGCTATTAAGGAAGCTCCAGTCCTTGAGAAACCTAATTTTTCAAAGCCTTTTCAATTGTTTTCATTTGCATCATGTCATAGTATTGTTGCAGTTATGTTACATAAAAATGATGAGGGTTATGAACAACCAATAGCATTTTTTAGTAAAACCCTTCAAGAAACAGAGCTAAATTATGATATAAATGAGAAGCAAACCTATGCTCTAGTTAAAGCAGTAAAATATTTTAGGCCATACTTGGTAGGAACTAAAGTGATAGCTTATGTGCCAAATGCAGCAATTAAAGATATATATAAGCAATCTGAAGTGATAGGTAGAAGATGTAGATGGGTGAATCAAATCCAAGAGTTTGATATGGATATCCAAATAACAAAATTGGTTAGAGGATAGGGTCTCACTAAACTTATGGTTGAATCAAATCTTGAAGCAATTCAAATAAATCAGGTGAACACTGATGAATTAGTGATAAGTATTGAAAGATGTCCTTGGTATACTGACATAGTATATTTCCTTAAACATATGAAATGCCAAGAAATCTTAAATGAAAATCAAAAGAGGACAATAAAATTTCAAGAATCTAGGTATGTTTTGATTCAAGGAGACTTGTACTAGAAAAATAGAGAAGGTGTCCTTTTATTCTGTCTAGACATGCACCAAGTAGATGTTGTTTTGAAGGAGCTACATGATGGAGTGTGTGGGGGTCATTTTTTAGCAAGAACCACCACCCATAAAATACTTCACATTGGATATACTAACCACATGTTTTTAAGGATAGTTATACATATGTTAGAAAGTGTGAAGCCTGTCAAAAGTTCTCAGGGAAAATAAAATATGATGGTGCATTACCCCTCAGATCTTTGTCAACTAAAGAACCTTTCCAAATGTGGGGGATAGAATTTATTGGTAAGGTTAATGATGCTTCCAGTGGGAAACATAAATGGATTCTTGTTACAACAGATTATTTCACCAAATGGGTTGAAGCCATACCCTATAGAGAAGCTACAAGCAAGGTGGTTATAAAATTCTTAACAGAAAATATACTAACGAGATGTGGTATTCCTTAAAAAATTATTTGTGATAATGGTATGTGTTTTAGATCCAAGGAATTCTCTAAATTTTGCAGTAATTATGGTATTAATTTGTCATATTCTTCCCCTTATCACCCACAAGGAAATGGTCAGGCCGAATCAAGTAATAAGAACATACTGAAAATCATTAAGAGAATTTTGAGCAATAACAAAAGTGCATGGGATTCCAAATTACCCCTTGCACTTTGGGAAGATAGGATAATAGTTTAAAAAATCCACTGAATTTGCCCCTTATGAATTGGTTCATGGAAAGAAAGCTAGATTACCATTGAACAATCGACCTCCTGTATTCAAATTTGTCAGAGAGGAACAACTAGAAGACATGGATTTTATGGGAAATATGATGGATCAACTTATGGTATTGGATGAAATTAGAATGGATGCACAAAGAGAGAATGTGAGGAATCAGTTGTAGATGAAAATGTTACATGGTAAGAGAACTAAGGACATAAACTTTCAGAAAGGAGATTGGGTGTTAAAGTGGAATGCTAAAGATCAAGATAAAGGAAAGAATGGAAAATTTGAAGCTTTATGACTTGGACCCTATGTAATTTTTGACAATTTAGGAGAAAGGAGTTACCTGTTACAAGATACAGAGGGTCATGTTTAATAATTTCCAACCCATGCTCATTATTTGAAACCATTCTTCTCCTGAAAGCAGGAAGTGTTCCTAACCCTGCATCTTTTATTTTTGAGTTTTTTGTTTTTATTTGCTTTCATATTGTTCTGTGTTTTCTATTTTTGGTCTACTTCTCCAGAGATAACTGATCTCTTGCTATGTCCAAGTATGCACACACATCTCCAGAAAGAGCCACTGGTGGAACCCAAATTTACAATCAAATTTGAATGGTTAAATAATTCAGGGAAGTATTTTCTGCATCATTATTCTTAGTTTAGGCTTGCTTTTCCTCCTTCCATTCATAGTTTATTATTGAAATTATTCTACCTTATGGATTTATCCTATCTAATTCCTTTCATTTTCCTATTAAATCTGCTAAGTTTCAAGTTTTGAACAGCTTGTATACATTTGAATTTATAAATATAGTCGTTGGCCCCTTTTCGCGGTTTAAATATTCATTTTAAAACCACTTTATGATCTTGGCAGGGAATATCCTATCTTATTTGGCACCTTCAAAAATTCCTTAGTCAGGAAACCTCATGAACAAAAGGAATATGTTGTTTTCATCTGAAGCCTTCCCGCTGGTCGTTGGATCATGTTTTGATCGAAGGATAGTCGCTAAGTCTCCCAAAGTAACCCGAAGTTAGCAAAAGATTTAGAGATCTCATGACTTAGTGTATTTCTAACCTACAGATGTAACTTGAGTTCATGCTAAGATGAGTTAGGTTCCTTTCTATCATGTTATCTCTAGATCAAAATGGAATATTCATTATGGCTCAACGACTTGGCGAAATCCTTTAGTTGTGTGATCTCCGAAGTAGAGGGAATATCCTATCTTATTTGGCACCTTCAAAAATGGCTTAGTCACAAGATCTCATGAGGAAAAGGAATATGCTCTTATCATTAAGAGAAATAATATGAGTTGTTGATCTTGTCTTAATCTCCCTTTGATCCAACAATAGTTTCAAAGTCTCCTGACAAACTGCAGATTAATAAAATCTTCTTCCGAGTTTGAGACCATTCAGTCACGTTATCTCCTGATCAAACTCAGAGTTATTAGCAGAGTTACTTTTCTCCTTCAGTCGCGTGATCACCAGATGATATCAGTGTTAAGTTGAAAATTCAATGATTAAGCCATAGCCGTTGATACATATTCAATCCGGTGGCAGTCGCGTGATCCCCAGATCAACATGGAATATTCGATATCATTCAAAGACTCAATGATATCCGTTGATTTTAATTTGGGCATGTTTAAATCCAACGGTGGTCACGTTATCTCGAGATTAATCATGAGTTAACAAAATCTTCTTACGACTTTGAGACTAATGTAAAATCATGACCACGGGTGTGACTCCAGTTAGACTTGGGTAAGGTTAAATCCTTTTGGTCGCATGGTCTCATGAAGTAATCAGAGTTAAAAGAAAGTTTATGAGATCATGCGACCCCTCAGTCACGAAGTCTCTAAAGCAGATTAGAGCTTAAACATAAGGTTAAGTTATATCAGTAACATAAGTATGCACTGATAAATCAAAGACAGAACAACACGTGGCAGTAAGTGGGCCCAGGCATTATGTTCTTAGTCGCTAGGTCTCCAGTTATTTTGATGACATCAGCAAAGTTCATGAGACTAAATTTGAACTAATCATCATAAGGAAGATCTTGCGATAGTCTATAAATCTCTAAACATAACTGCGGTCAAGGAAAATATTATGAGATCTCGAGATTACATAGTCGTCGAATCTCTTGACTAAACCCGAGGTTAAAGGGGCAGTTTAAAGTTGAGATCAAAGTTAAAATAAAAAGCAGACAAATACCTTTTGATCGGACGGTGAGTGTGATGGCTTAAGGTAAAGATGCAAGATTGTTATTCATTAAGACATTACACCTGATTGACATGTGTCCCATCCCCACTAAAAGACTAAGTGATGTAATTTAGAAGATCAATGGTGCAATTCACGTCTGATCTACGATCGACGTTCACTCGCACAAAAAAGTTGCGCGATCATTATCTGCTTCGAGTGTGCAATTGGACAACATGTGTCATAGTGATGAAAAATACAAAAGCCCTAGTGGCATCGGATGACTTGGATTTTATTTTTCTTTACATGTTTTTATATTATTGTTTAATTGACTAAGGGTTTTGATTAATATTTGATACGTCGACATTGTCTGCATGCAGGGTTTCACAGGTAATAAAATGAAAATGAAGTGATCTGGATTGAAAGATGAAAGATCTAAAGGCATGCAAATGAACATTAATTTACCATGTAGAGGTCAAAGAGATGCCACAGATTATTAACAAACTATTTGATTATATTATCTCTTTGGTCGATAACTATTTATGAAGGATGATAAGTCATTCCTTAATTGTAATTTTGGCTGTTCATTTTTTGATCTTAGCGATTAGATTTAGTAGATGAACCATTGCATTGGTCTGAATATTGTTCACATCCTTTGAACTTTGTATAAATAAAGGATACTAGGATCAATGCGGACGGACGTCTAGTTTTTGGTGACATTTATTGTTATCATTTTTCAATCAGGTTTTAGTTTTGATCACAACTGAACATGGATTCTTATGTACCTATTTTTTATAATCAATAAAAGATAATTGTTTTTTGTCTCCCTTGGATCAAGGTTTCAATTCTCATTAAGTTAGTCCTTTGTAGTTATTGAAGTAATTTCAATTATTATCTTTGAGTTGCTTATGCAGAAAATTTATTGTCTCATATCATAGTTTGAATATCAGGAAGTGTGTGATAACTTAATTTGTTTTCAGCTTCTTGTTCATCTAGTCTCCCAACCATAGGAGTTAAACTCATTTGAACTAACAAGGATATAATACAAACCTTAATCTTCTCTACATATACAACATTTAGATAGTTGATGGTTGAGTACCATCTTGCAAAGTTGTACATAGGATTGAAAGTTGGATTGGCTCTATTGCCCAAATTGATATATGCACTGATCTGATTGTTATTGAAGATAGACATTTGGTTCATTGTTTCATGTTATTGAGATATTCTAAAATTCATTCATTTATAAATACATTTTAAAAGCATTCTTTGCAAATCTCACAAAGCATTCAGTTTTGCAATTTTATTTTACAATTGATTACAGTTTGATTCCTTTCAAAGTAACTTGCTATACTTGTAAAGGAGAGATTTAAGTGTTCATTATCTGCTATAAAAAGCCTTAAAGGATAAGTTTAAGGTGTAGGCCTACCAACCTTGGTTGTGCAGAGCTGAAATTGCAGAAGTTTCAACCTTGCCCCAAGATTAAACTTGTTATTTGGCCAAACCACTTGGGTTTTCCATCATTGGATTGGCAAGTCCATAGGAAATACAATCTGTTAATTTGAGTACCAACAGATTGATGAATCTACTAAGGAATTTTTTCAATAGATAATTCTCAATTGTACCTAGAGGCTCTAGTGATTATCTACTGAATATTGGATTGTTCATTTTACCCCATCTGAGTCACCCAACAGATTGGCGACTCTACTAGGGACAATTTTCAAAATTTCAAATTAAGCAGATCAGAGAGCTTGTTTAACATATTGTACAGTCTACTGGAAGGAAGAATCCAGAAGACCAGAAAGCAGTACTTTCCTTTTGATAGGAAGGTGGCGAATCTATAAATTTGGATGTGAGTATACCTTGTTGAATGTAAGTATTCATATTGGGTAGAAGATTCTTGTATCTAGATCAAATTGAATTAGATTTTTAGAAATGCTTAAGAAGAAGTAAGCAAGAGGTTGCTGACAAGATGTATACCAGACATAGAAGGTTTCCTAATTGGGAAACTACTGGTTTTAATGATGGGAACTATTGTGACTCAGAAGAGTTTGTAAATCCCTTTGGCTATGAAGACGATCAGAATTCAACTCAAGAAATAGAAGAAGAATATGACGAAGAAGAAAATTTCCTATATGCTACATTGAGTAAACTAACTGAATATGTGAAAAAGAATCCAAAGTTATTGAAAGCTATGAAAAGGTTACCTAGTGAATCCTTGGATAAGATAGAAATAAGGAAAATTGAGTTGGATTCACTATTTGAGGATGAAGAGGAGACAAGAGAAAAGGAGATATCAAAAGGTAACGGGTAGCCAAAATACAATCCTCCTCATAGAAAAAATGGAGAACCAATTTTCAACAATGATCACACAAATCCATTGTTTGAACCTAATAATAGAGGAAGACATGAGAGAGGTCGTAACAATAGTGGAAGAAATGATTATTGGAGACAACCAAATAATGTAGAAAACTATGACCAAGGTAATCCTAGACAAAAAAGAATGGGTAATGGTCATAGAAATGGACAAAATCACCATGGCATGGATCATCAAAATCCCAGAGGTCAGAATGGTAACCAACACAACATGGGCCAGAGAAGAAGAGCTCCAATGGTGGTGGAAAGATATAGATAACTGGATTTCAGTGGGATAGTTGGATATCCAAATAGCATATTAAGTGATTTGAGGAATGCTATTCCAAAATTTTCAGGGAATGGAGTGGAATCTGCTGAACAACATACAATAAATTTGAAGAGCACTATTGAAGAGTTAGATGGAAACCATGAAGACATTTTTATGAATTTTTTTGTCCCATCATTAACTAAAGATGTTGTTGAATGGTATAGAGTATTACCTGATAGATCCATTTCAAGCTAGTGCGATTTTTTGAATTAATTTATTGAACAATTTGGTGATCATAATGATACATCTTTTGCATCTCATGAATTAACCAGTATTTAAAAGAACTTTAATGAATCAGTTACATAATTCAATAAGAGGTTTAATAAAGTTTTGAATAGAATTCCAAGAGATATAAGGCCTGTGGATTCTTTTCTGGTTGATTTCTACTTAACTCCATTTGATAGTAAGACACATTATGAAATTAGATCACAAGGACCTGCAACATTGTAGAAATATTTCAAAATGGATTCCACCATTGAAAACAATAGAAGGGCTGATGGAAGAATATATAAAAGAAGTGATACTAAATTACATAATCCAAAAGTTCCTGAAAAGAATGATTTAAAAGATATTATAGATATGCTAAAGAACTTGAATGCAAAACAAGGCAGAAATGACAGACCATCATTCCCTAAAAATGACAAGCCGCCATTTCCTAGAAATGAAAGATTTAGATTACAAGACATGCCATATAAGACTGAGTGGAAAGATGGAAGATCTGAAAATTAGTCTTATACTAAGAAAACACCTGATCCATTGAAAAGAAACAATTATTTTGTGGAAGACTATCCTTAGTGTGATGCTTGTAATCTACCACATTCCCCTGATGGTTGTGTTGTGGCCTAGAGATTTCAAGAGAAGGAAGATCAGAATGATGAGCAGCAGCCTACAGTGAATAGTGTTTCATCAGAACCAATGTGGGGAAGAGATGATTATAGTTATTCTAAAGAATAATATGTTTACCATGAAGATCTAAATAGAATATATCATTGTGATAAACAAAAAGGAAAAACACTAGTTATTAGAAGATTAACAAATGAGGAAAAGGAAGCATATACTCTTGCAACACTTGAAGAGGCAAGGAGTAATTACAAACTGAGGAGTAATTACAAACATGAATACCAGAGGCCCTCCTTTGAAACAAACTACCACTCAGGGTGGTGCTAGACCTATTCATTCTGTGCAGCTCACAGAATTCCACCCCCTGACCATGTGGTGTAGATTGCACGATACCAGCTCACATTTCAAGGTGAACTATGCCACGTTGGAGAAGATCATCCAGATCTCCCAATTGGACAGACAATAGCCTATTGATCCAAATCCCTTAGAATCCACCCTAGTAGAGGCCCCTCACACTACTTTTACATGTGAGACCATCTTCTTTGGGACAGATGAAGAGGACAAAGAAGAACATGATTTACAGGTGTTCTTTGACGAATCTATTTTGGCCTTTGAGGCTAATGCCTTCACCAACCCACAAAATCCATATAACACTCAGAGTAGAGATGGTAAAGGGCCATCCTACACATCAGTGCCTCCCAAGAGCACCACCCCCTAGGACTCTAATACAAATGATCATTCCCTCCCACCGAAAGGACTTGGCCCTAACCATGCCAGGGATCTGGCCAGGGGGATCCAACTTTACCCAAAGAGGTAGTTTGATATCACCAAGGCATTGGAAAACACCACTACCTCCATGAACTTTATGGAGGTTTTAATTAATTATCCCAATCAAAAGAAGTCCCTCCTACAGCTCTTAGGGAACCCAAAAGTTGTTAGTCACCTGCCAAAGACTTTCACTTTCAACAATGTCAGCTCGCTAGTCTTATGGGGAAATACAGAAGATCCTCCCTTCTTGGTAGGCCTAAACATCCAAGGGAAAAACCTATACAATTGCCTTGTGGATTCTAGTGCTTCAGGTAACGTCATGCCCTTGTCCATTTGCCAAAAGCTTAGACACACCCCCACACCCTTCGAAGGTGTAGTAGTCTAATTGGACAAAACTTCTATGAAGATGGTTGGTGAGCTAAAGAACGTCCAAATTCATCTCATCCAGGATCCCCAGATATCCAACATCATCAACATCCAAGTGGTTGACATCCCCAAAATCTATGGGATGTTAATGAGTCAAAATTGTTCAAATTCCCTCAATGGATATTTCTCGATAGAATTCTCTCACCTATGGCTCCCCTGGAAAGGGAAATCAAATTAGATCCAGGTAGAAAGTGAGCCTAGAATGAAACAAGCCCTTACCAAAGTCAGGAAGGTAAATGAAATCTTTTTCTCTGAATCCTCGCTTGGGGTATGTCGACCATGGGAAATCATGATTTTTGGCTTCATCCCCAGTGGTACCTTCCCCAAGGAGGATCCCATAATCACTCAGAGGATTCAAGATCTAGACGTAAAGTCAAAATGTGAGGTAGACTTACAAGGTAGCAGGGTGACTCTGGCCACCCTCTTATCTGTCACTTGGTGTCGGGTACATTACCAAAAACACTCTAAACTGGAGTGTGAGCGTTGTGTTGTCACCACTACCCATCACATCACCAATATCCAAGAGAAGGAGTGCAAAGGTGGGTTCCCTAGACAAATAAATCCACCCATTGGCACACTTGAAGTGTCGCTCATCTAGGAACTTGAACCAGAAGATTCTCTGGAGGAAAGTCCCACCTGCACCCCATCCAAGTCTAATGAATCACCTAATAAACCTCCCAACCCCGAACCCAATCCACATGCCACTTCACTTCCTCAGCCCCATAAAACTAAGAATGATTTGTGGATCCTAAAGTTTGATGGGTCTCGGTCCAAACAAGGTAGTGGGGCTGGAGTGGAATTAATCAACCTGCGAGGGAAATCTTTCCTTGCATCCTACAGATTGCAATTTTCCTGCACCAACAATTTTATAGAGTATGAGGGTTTGGTCCTTGGACTCCTGTTCACTTTGAGAAAAGAGATCACCTGCCTCCAAGAAATGGGTGATTCAGAGCTAATTATAAAACAAGTCCAGAGCCAGTACACATGTCATGATAAAAGTTTGGTCGCATACCACAACCGGGCATGGAGCCTAATCAAAGACTTTGATTCTTTTGACATCAAACTTATCCCTCAGAAATGTAATTATTCTTTGGATGCCCTTGTTGTGTCTACTAGTACCCTCGAGCCAATGGTTGGTTCCTAGCTCTGAAGCTTCTCTGTTGAAATGGTCCCCACCCTATCCATCCCAGACAATATAACACACTTTCAGGTCTTCAAAGATGACCATCACATTTTGGCCTTCATGGAAAATGTTGGCATTTTTGAAGATTAGATTATGGAAGAAATCAATCATGACGATGTCGGGCAAGGGGAAGAAGACGATAGGATCATTAACCTACCTACTAACACCATTCCTAAGGGGATGGTTGCTCTAGAACAAATCTTTGATTCAGACCCCCGTGGTCGAGACAAGGAGGAAAATATGAAAAGGTTAACATCGGTAAAGCCGATGAAGAAAATTTTGTCCACATTGGTACCTCATGCTCCCTAGAGGAGAAGGGGAAGATTCTCGCAATTCTCTGAGAATATATTAATGTTATCTCCTGGGGGTATGAAGATCTCAAAACTTATGATACATCTATCATGACGCATACCATCCCCCTGAAACCAGATGCCAAAACTTTCTGGTAGAAATAGAGGTCAGTAAACCCTTTGATTAAACCCCTGATCCACCAGGAGGTTTAGAAATTACTGTCAACTCAGATCATCTTTCCTATCTAGCATACTACATGGGTTTCCAACCTTGTCCCCGTGCACAAAAAGAGTGGCGGTATTCGCCTATGTGTGGATTTCTGCAACTTAAACAAATCCTCCAAGAAGGATAATCACCCTCTCCCTTCACTGGATGAGGTGTTACAAATTGTAAATGGTTCACAATTGATGTCCTTTCTAGATGGGTACTCCAGGTATAACCAATTCATGGTTGTATTTGAAGATAGGATTAAAACTGCGTTCACCACCAAGAAGGGGACATTTGCATACCGGAGAATACTTTTCAGCCTAATTAAGGTAGGGGCCACATTTCAAAAGGCCATTGACATTGCATTCAAAGGTTTGGTTAATAAATGCATAATCATCTACATGGATGATTTAATAGTCTTTTCCTAGGACAGGCGTGATCATCTCGCCCACCTCGCTCAGATTTGCGAGAGATGTCATCGGTATGGTATTTCTCTTAACCCCAAGAAGTGTATATTCAGGGTCACTAAAGGGAAATTTCTCAGGCATATTATCTCTGAGAAAGGGATATCCATCGACCCTGATAGAGTATAATTATTGCTAAACTTGCAAATGCTTGACAGTAAGAAGGAAATGAGATCTTTCTTTGGGAAGATAAACTTTTCTCGGAGGTTCATTACTAGATTCACTGAGATTGTCAGACCACTCAATGATATGGTGAAGAAAGATACTAAGATTTAGTGGAGTTCTAAAGCGAAGAGAGTGTTCACCCAAATCAAGCAGACTATAGTGGAAGCCCCAGTCTTGGCTTCGCTGCACTCTGCCACTGCTGTTTTAACCCAAAAAGTTGAGGGAGAGGAATGACCTATTTCTTTCATGAGATCCCCCTTTAAGAATGTCAAAGTCTGTTACACACCATTGGAAAATCAGGCCTTTTCTTTAGTCAAGGTCATGGAGAAATTATGGCACTACATTCTCTGGAGCAAAGTGCATGTCATTATCCCAGACCAAGCTGTCAGGTCTTTATTGCTACAGAGTGAACCGGGTGAATGCCAAGGGAAATGGATGGCCATCCTCCAGGAATATGATCTTGAAATGCAACCGATGAAAATATTCTAAGCCCAAGGACTATGTAAAGCAATGGCAGAGGCCACTCCAAACATCGAATGTCAAACTTACACTATGGATTCCATCACTCAAGATTCATGGTATACCGATCTGGTGTACCTATTACTCTACAACCAGTGCTTGAAAGGGATCCCTCCTAACAAATTTCATTCCTTGTGACTGAAAAGCGCCCACTTCATGATAAAAAATGGGATTCTTTTCCATAGAAATTTTGAGGGGATTTATCTCTGGTGCGTAGACAGGGACCAAGCTACCAAGATGATAGAGGAATTCCATGGGCAGTATGGAACCGGGCATGACTCAGCTAATCCCACCATCCATCATATTCTCTGGGTTGGATATTATTGGCCCTTTATCTTCAAAGATGTTCATGCTCACATAAGCAAGTGCCATACCTATCAAACCGCCGCTTCTCGTGAGCAAAACCCAGCAATGCCTTTATAGCTGGTCTTTGAGGTTCGGCCCTTCACCCAATGGGCATTCAAATTTATCAAGGAGATAAAACCCAACTCATCCGCTAACCACCAGTACATTTTAATTGCTATCAATTGTTGCACCTGGTAATCTGAGGCAATCCCATGCAAAAAAAAAACTGCAGATGTAGTCATAAAGTTCTTGGAAGAGAAAATTGTCACAAGATTTGAAATGCCTTTTGCTATCGTATGTTACAATGGTCCGACATTTTCTTTAGCACAACTTCTAGAATGGACCTATCTGAGAAAGATCACCTTAAAATTTTCCAACAACTATTATCCCCAGGGTAACAGTGTGGTCGAATCCACCAATAAAAACCTTTTGGAAGTAGTCAAATATTTGCTAGAGAAGAATCCCCGAGACTGGCACCAGAAGCTCAAGTTAGCCCTTTGGGTAGATTGCATCAGAATTAAGGCAGCCCTGGGAACTTCTCCAATTTACCTAGTTTACAGCCAGAATCTTGTATTCCGCATAAACTTACAAATCCCTGGCTTGCAGTTCATGCAGGAATTCAACACTCAGGATAATGTTGTGGAGGTCTGCCTCTTGAACTGGTGAAAATGGAAGAACAAAGAGATGTGACACTTGAGCATTTTGCACGTCACCAAGCAGTTGTCAAACACTGGTTCGATAGAAGAGCCCAATACAAATCCTTTCATATTTTAGACCTAATCCTCTTGTGGGACAAGGCCTGGGAGAAGAAGAAGGGAAAGCATACTAAATTTCAAAGGCTCTGGCTTGGACCTTATTTAATCTCAGAGATCTGCGGGGCCAACAGTTATCGCCTCAGCACCATGACTGGAGAAGCCATTTCACTGCCTGTCAATGAATAGTTTCTCAAACATTACTTTGAGTGAAGGTGGGAGATAAATTTCCCCGAAGTTGTATCATATGCATATATTCCTTCATGTAAATTTTCTTGGCACTCCTTGGGAGTGTGTTGTCCTTGTAGATATTCGACAGCCCTCTGGGGCCATTTTCCTTTCTCTCTTTTGTTTTTTGTCTTTGGTTTCTTTTTCACTTTGCGTGTCTTGCTTTTTTTGGGTCCCTGGCATGTTTCTCTCTTCTTGTAGACAGGTATGCTTTGCATGACATCTAGTCCCTGGAATGGTGCCTTACACATTTTGGTTAGTCCAGAATCTATTGTTAGCATGGTTGGATTTGTCCAGACTCTGGAGTTATTTTATACGCATGGTAAAAGGTTATGGGCAATCTTCATCAGATTCACATCTCAAAAGTCTTGACATCAGTTAACAAGAAATCATAAAGAGAAAGTAATTATATGATCCTTGAGAGCAGAATGGTTGCACTGGCTATTAGCCATATCCAAAAATCAAAAGAATATCCTGGGTCTGGAATGTCTCTCCCATTCAGTAAATCAAAATGGATGGCAAGGTGAAAGAAGTACCATTGTGAAAATTAGCTAAGCTTAAGGTTCACGGTGAAAGGAGTATCACCTTCCCCATTTTCAAAAGAAAAGTAAAATAAAATTGGAGAATAGAGAATTCTGGAACCTGGGGGATTGCACCCGATATAGCAATTTTGGTCTAATGCACTGAGTGTCATCTCTTTGTTTCTCCCAGAAATCATTGGCTTGATTTTCTTCCAAAGCACACACTTCAAACTGACAAGAGATTGAAGGATTGAATCATGGTGAGCTATATTTTCTCAACCACCCCGCGCCTTGCAAGTGAAATGCTTCAGGTAACGATAAGTCCCTATTTTTCTAACCATAGATTCTGTGATTCTCAAATGCACTAAGGCATTTGTTCCAGTGAGTTTCCATTTTTTATACCCTGCATACCCATCCCTACATTTTGTTGGCAAAATGTTGGGTCCCCCTTTTCACTTTTGGTTCTTCCTTTTGTTTCTTTTTGGCCCTTTTTGTTTTCTTTGGCCTTTGCCCCCGCACGGCCATTGTTGTTGCCTCCTTTTGGTTTTCCTCACTCCATGACCCGATCCCCAAGTGTTTTGTTTCTTCATGCTAGCCGAATTTTAGACCCCGAGATTCTTGTGTCATTGCTTCCTCTGTAGTTGGAGGGTGTGGTTGCACAGGATCCCTAGGCCCAGAGTCTGGAGGTTTGCCTTTTTCTCAGGATTTGCGGAAGGGAATGGTGCATTTTAATCCAAGGGATATAAATTAAGCCCTGCCTATCATTGTTACACTTCCATGAACAATTTACCCTTGAAGTGAATTAAGAGTGAATTGTGTGATTTACCAGTGAGCTAAGTGCGATTTTCTTCGAGTGAGTAACAATTGATTTGGAGTTTAGACCTGTGTGTGTTTCAAGATATCCTATAGGGTTCTCAGTGCGTTTGTGGGCTTTGAAGAGTTGTTCATTTGCATAGCACCTCCCATGCCCTTCCTTCCGTGTCTCTGGTTTTTAGGTAGGTCCTTCTAGCCCTTCTCTTTCCCTTTTTGGTTTGTGCTTCCTTTTGGGCTTTGTTTTCTTTGTGTTCTAGTCTTCGTCGTCACCTCCCATTTGTGGGATGGCTCTGCAAGAGGGTTTTTCGGCCGCTGTGCATTAGCAAATAGTGTAAAATAGTTGTAGATTTCTATGAGCCTTTATAAGCCTCTATAAATTTGTAGGTAGTAGTTTGTAGGTTAGTTGTATATTTGTTTGTGCTTGTGGGTAGCCTGCGTAAATTTTGTTCTCTGGGTGTTCATAGTGTTTCGTTCCTATGTGGTTGTCTGTAAATTCATGTACACAGTCTATACATTCCTTCGAGCCCTACCTATCCCATTACAAGCTCACCGTGCCCTCTACATCGTTTGATCAAATTTGAGCTCACCCGCATGGTTTTCGCTGGACTCAAACTCATCACCTCACTTTTTTGAGTTGTGGCCTTTCTCTCTCCTCCATCGCTTCAACATTAATGACAAGATTAATTCCCCATGCATGAGCATTTAAAACCATCCCAAGTGACATTCACTCCATTTGTGTTAAGACAATGGGCACAATAAATGCCATTACTCCATTCATTACATGACCACATGACAACCCACATCAACCCAGTACGGCAAATTGCCCGATCATTTCAATAATGGTCAGTTTCTCTAGACTCCAGGTTCCACGTAATCCCAAAGCCTTCATCTCATTTGCCACATCAACTAGAATCCCTGAAACCCCCAGGTATTGATCAAATTTGAAGTAAGTTATTTTGTTTATTTCCTTTCTAGAATTGGATAAACTAACGTCTTCTCAAGGACAGGTGTGAAATGGTGATGAAATATTTGAAACCTAGGAATTGATTAAATTTGATTATTTGTATTAATGGTTTTCCAGTCTTGTAGGCTATGAATAACTCATCATGCAACATGTCTGAAGTATCTTCCCCTCCCGGAAGCTCGAAACTCCCATCCACCTCAACAAGGGCGGCGACCAAGACAAGGGCCAAGAAAGCATTAGAGAATCTCCCACTCACATCAAAATACCTGAAGGATGGTGTCATCATGGGATCCAAGGTGGATTCCAAATTAAAATGAATCACCGACACAGAGGTCAGACCGTGGACCAAATTGTTGGGCCTTGTAAGGACAATGTTCAATCAGCATTCCATTGGAGACAATGTGGAAAAGAATGTGGCCACCTCTGGCATAATCAAATTTGCCTTCTTCCCTTACTTTGTGCAGTCCCCAGAGCTGATTCTCACCCTGGTGGAACATTACAACACAACCATCTAGGTTGTTATACTTGTTAATTCCCTTCCTACGGGCTACCCAACGCCCCTAGTGTCCCTTGACACTGTCACTTTTGCTTCGGGAATGGGGATCCCTAGTTTGCCAATTCTATTGTTATCTTCAAGGCTGCGCCACTACAAGAGTTCAATAATGTTCAACAAGCTACCCGACAGCACCTTAACACCCACTGGTTGAAGATGCCGGAGAAGGATTACAAGAAAATGAAGTTGGAGATCCCCCATACAGACTTCTAGGAATGCATACAAGTGGGGATCATCTTCCTATGTCAAGTCTTTAGGGAACCACATGCCCAGGACTTTTCAGCCTAGATGTACTGCTTTCTATACAGCATCACCACCAATGGGAAAGGTTTTTATTGGGAAACCATTGTTGCCAATCATGTGGACTTCCAGCTGAACAAGCTCAGTGAGACATCTAAGTTCCACATGACTTCTTATGTTCTATGGGCACTGGCACAATAGAGACTCAAAATCTAGGGTTTAATTACAGTGGGCATCCTTGGGACAGGGCCCGACTAGAGTGCTCCTTGGGATAATTTCCCCCATATTCAATGGGAAGCCAGCTTCCCCAATTTATGCTAGGTAAACAATACCTTTGTTTACTACAACATTTTGATACCCACTCAAGATGTTGATTACTGGCTGTCAAAGGAGGCCATGGCCTTGGTAAGTTCCTACGGCCATTATTTCATTCAATTCCAACAATACTCATACATTCGGGTGACCGGGTTCTCCGACAAGCCCTACCTATTTCCCAAACACCGTGGAGATAGGATTATTTTAATGGAATATTGTAGATAGATCCTAGAGGTCCATACTTATTATGGCCTCAAGAAGGTTAGCACCATCCCTTTCCCGATCACTTGCGAGAATTACACTTGCAGCCTTGCAGCAGCCAAGGAGGCCGACAATGAATTGAAAAGTATGGGGCTGGTAGAGTTCTACTTGGTGCAGAGCAATTTTGATCCACTAGACAAAATAGGTCAAGCATTACCTTGGGCGTCAGTGCCCTATAAACCTCACATGGAAGATTTTTGGGCGGATTGCCAAGATGACTTTGAGGTCCGTAGTCGGTATTATGAGAGAATGACAAAAGGTATGATGAAGTCCATTGGTCTCCGAACCTTTCCAAAGGATTTCTCAGATAGCGAGGCCTTGGAGGACCCAAATATAAATCCAAAGGGATTGATAAGATGG
Source organism: Thuja plicata (assembly GCA_018584345.1). NCBI lineage: Eukaryota > Viridiplantae > Streptophyta > Pinopsida > Cupressales > Cupressaceae > Thuja > Thuja plicata. Next base: position 1,006,875 of record MU226148.1, read on the forward strand.
CTCTCCCTCTGATGGATTGGGACACCCCAAAAATTTTGATGACAAAGGATATCACTAAGGATATAGTGAAGTGTAGTCATGAATATTTTTCACGAGTATGTAAAAGGAGCACCCGCCGAGATGGTCTAGTTTTGTGGGGGCTACTTCTTGCTCTAGAATGTCAGGATAGAGCATAGACAAAGGTAAAACAAAAGAGAGCACCTCAGCCCCGGTTCTACCCCTGGCTCTAGCCCCTTTGATGGAACAACTTAGTACCTAGATGGAGTTGTCTCAAAAAATGTGTGAAAAAATTAGCACCATACTTTCCCTTGGTCTCATGGTCACTCTGGTGGGATCTTCCCTTCCTTCAGGCTCCCCTTCACTTGCAACACTCATGAGCTAGGCACTGGAGATAGAGGATGAGGGTATGGCTACTCTGGATGTTGGGGCCTCACTACAAATGAGGAGAAGGAAACAAAGAACAAACAATCCTCCACCAAGAACAGATGCAAGCCCCAGACCATTAGGCAATATTCTTGTGGAGCTCATCCCTTCCTCCCCCAAACTAGAAGATCCTCAGAAGGCCTCCCCTCCCCATGATAATTTTGATGACATCTTTCAAACTGAGGACCTGGAAAATTTGCACAAACATGTGGAGAGGGCGATGGAACAGATTGTCGCACAAGAAGTAGAGATTATCCCCGAGGAAGTGGAAGGACAAGAAAAGGAGGTTATCCCAAAAAAAGAAACCCAGGAACAAGAACAAGAAAACACACTAGATATGGAAGAGACACTGGTCCTGGGGACTGAGATAGAAGAAAGGAAGGTACAAGATGAGAAAATAATAATAGCTGCAGAAACTGGACCTTTGGGAAAATTGTATCCTTAGTTGTCATGCTCCAAATGCCTCCAGACATACCGGGTAACCCGTTACCCTAGGATACAGCATTCAACAAGGTGGTCTCCACAACACAGCAATTGGACCCAAGTCAGACACCTTCACCCCCTCCAGAAAATAGGCCCCCAAAGGAGAATGTCCCAGCAGAGAATGTCGAAGGAGCTCATCAGTAGCAGAATGTGGGGTAAAACCCTGAAAACATGTGCACAATGACCAGTGATGTCAGGTAAGCACAAAAATCCCCTGAAGAAGACCCAAGTATCCAAGTCATAGCAGTAAGACCACCTGCGCCACCACAATGGCTAGTAGAATCAAGGAAGAGAAAGGTCGCAGTGGCAATAGGAGCCCCTCTCTCTCTGGCCAATATGATGGCTCAAAATCAAGAGGCCCATAAGACTAAGAAGGCCCAGACCCTCCATACCATTTGGACTAGTCTGGGAGGAAACACCATCATGGTAGTAGCGACACCTCACCCAAACAAAGAAGAGGCAGCAATAGGAGCTACATATTACACCCTCATAGAGGTCTCTCTGGGGAGAAGAGATAAATAAGGGGAACTGGACCTGCTAAGAGAAGCTAGCCAGGAAATTTAGGCGTGGTATGAAAAGTAAATGCAGAAGCTGAAGAAGGCAAAAGAAACAAATGATAATCTCCTCAGGCATATTGTAGAGCTGACATAGTCATTGGTTACAATTCCTCCGGAGGCCTCCACATTCATAACACTGCTCCTGCAGGGTGATATCAACGCGCTAAGGATAATGAAGAAGAAGGCGTAGGCTGTGGATGATTGGGTAACTAAGCAGGTAGGATCCGTAAGGCATTTCCTAATAGCGACACTCTTGGACCTGCACCAGGCAAGTGACATCATGGGCTAGGTAAACGATGTCATTTCTTAGTGGGAGGGGGAGATAGAAAAGTATGAGGAATGGAATAGTGAGTTGGAAGAGATAATGAATTTTGGGGAAGAAGTTGTCACAAAGATGGGTATTTTGGGGGATGAGCATTTTGGGTTCCTCTGGGCCCAACACTCCATACTTGATCTTAAAGTTTAGATGAGAAAGCAACTGGTAGCATCCCTGAAGGATAAAGTCTCGGTGATCCAAAATTTATTAAATTTCTATGCGACATTCGTCACAAGGGTTTTGGCAGTCGATCCCTTTAACACCGAGACATGTGCTATGGTGGATTTTCTTTTGAGTAGATTTGATGAAATAATAGAGGCATGATTCTGGTCCTCTAGGGATTTTGATGGAGAAAAGATGTCACGTCTCACCCGTATGTTGCTCCAGGCGCAGGATGCCACAAAGATGGCGACAAATTTTAAGGAAGGTGCCCGAGATGTGGGCGACCAGTTGAAGGCTGCCAAAGACTATCGAGAATGTATTAAAGAGATAGATGAGGAGGGAATTCTCCATATTTTTTGAGACATTCCAAAAATGTAAAGAACAATGAAATATTCTGGTCTCTTGATATTTCTGCCAGTAGGGAAAAGTTTTGAAGATATGTTATTCTTTGAGCGTAAGCTCCCGGACTCTAGAATTTTGGGTCCCTGTTTTGTATTATTTTGCAGCAATCTACGTCTAGGTTCTCTAGAGCCAACGGATCGCTATCAAAAATTAATAATGGTCAAAATGCAGGTGTTGTCAATCAGGATTGTGCCTATAGCTAGATACACAATCTAGCCATCTTGTTCAAACATGGAAACATTCTCCTGGGTGGTTAAGAGAATGAATCTCTTGATCCTGGGCCTGTTCCTATTGGATTTTGAAATATCACCTGATACTAAATTTTGTATTTTTTAGAAAAGGAAGAAAGAGAACTTGAAAAAAGGAAGAAAAAAAACTAATTAGGATAGGTGATACACGAAATATGAACGCAGATCTATCAGAAACTGCAAGACTATTCTCACCAAACCAACATTACCAAGTTCTACAGATACTTTCACTTTTCAACATCTAGGCTGGTTTACAAAACCTAATTAGGGTTTGATACCACTAATAATAGGAATATAACCCAACAAACAGATAACTTTCTGCAAAAGTTTAAAACTTTTAAACCAAGAATAGGAATTTGTAGTAATTCACTAATCTGTGCTTAAAAAATGAATAAACTCTTAAATGAAGAAAAAATTGAAAAGGATAGATGCAATACTCAGAAAATAGATATGAATAGTAAGTCCAGCTTTATTATCCCTCAAATCTGCATAACGGTTACAAAATATCAAGAAAAAAGGCAAAGGAACAAATGTGTTCACTAATACCTCAAAATCCCAAAATTTTGAACCCCTTACAATGAATAGAAAACTCAAATATATAGCCCTCCAAGATTATTCTGAAAATGAGAAGTTCCACTAAAAGTGCCTCTAAAAGAGATAGATCCCCTCAAATTCAGGTCTAAAAAATGCCTATAATATAGATTTTAAAAATCCCGTTCAAAACTTCAGCTCAAACCCTGATTCTAAGGCATAATTGATGCCAAAACTAAGCCTTAAAGGCCAATCTCGAAAATGAAGTCCTAATATTGGTAATTTATAATATATCTTTTTAAAAGATATTACCAATATATTTACAAGGAGTTTTTAAACAAGGCTATCCCTAATTTCAAGGCATGAGAAATAAACAAGTAGTCTAGGCCTTAAATTTAGGTATTTTAAACAATTAAATACATCTTTTTTACATTAAATGTTTAAAGTTATATTTTAAAGGAACTTAAAAAACAACTGCACTTTAACAACCTAACACATGCATTAAATCTATTACTTTGAAACTTCACCATGCAAAAAAAAAACCTAACCAAGGTATAATATCTCATGGTCAACATGACCTTCAAAATATCTGCATGAGAAATAAATAAGTATATGGCATAAGGTGTTGTGGCATGTTGAGTAGAGTCTTTGTACACTGTAGTTTGTCAGATCTTTTCTATCTCTGTCACCAGACTTCAAAAATTACCAAAACTTGGCACATTACATTATCTTCGCATTCTTTGACAAATCTGCATTTGGGAAGAAAAAATTTTGGGGTTTGAAACCCTAAGTTCATGGTACCACCACACTGTGAAATTCTGGAGCTCTTTCTCCCACCTGCTGGTATCAATCTGCAGTTATATTTGTATGGTGAGCTCGCATTTTAATTGATTTGAGCACGGGCTACAGCTGTTGTTTAACACTCACGGCTTGACTGAAAGAAACACGAGTTATGTTTGCATGAAACTCGGCCTCCTTCCTCTTTTGACTTCCATGCTATAAAATAAGGTGCTATGAGTGTTTCTTTGTTCAAACTTGGTGTTTGGAGTTGATTTTGCTGATGAAGAACTCAGGACCTTCATAAACCCCTCCATCGTGGGTTTTTACTTTAATTGGAACTTGCTATTGTAGTAGACTTCCATCACCACTCGGCTAAACTGGCTTTTACCTTGGAGTTTTCTGTGCATGAGTTGTAGCTGCAAGTTTGAAGTTGGCTCTTCTTTTGGGTCATCTCCACCATGGCTTTACATTGTATAGATAAGTTTATTCTTTCTCCTATATGCTTTTCTCTATTGGAACTTGCTGTTGTAGTAGATTTTGCTGATGATCTAAAGCTGGGTATTTGTCATTTCTTTGCAAACAAATCTGGGTTTTGCTTTTATATTTTGTTGCCTCCACCATAACTGTCACAAACTTTAAGAGAAGAATTTTAGGCTTTATTCTGCTTCCATCTGCATTTTACATTATGATTACATCTGTTGGAACTGTAGTCATTGTCTTATGTTTGTAGTCTTCATAAATCCTTTCACTTTGTTGCTGAATCTGAGTGTTAAAGCTAATAAATAGAATTTACTACTTTATTTCTCTGCATGTTTAACTTGATTTATGTTGCTATCAAGTTATATTTCAAAGGAAATCTAAAAATACCTCTATCCATGTAATGCATGGCTATATACAGATTGACTATTTTTTCCACTATTTAGGCTGAGTTTTTAAACTTGACATTCATTGTGAATTCATTGTTTGTCTTTATATCTATCAAATTCAACAGAATTCACCATATTCTCAGCTTGATTTCTTGTTTAAACTGTTGTCATAAATTGTCTGTTGTGAACTGAAAGTGCATAACCATTCATAAGGAATGTTATCTCTGTTGTTGTCTATTGCCGAAACACACTGCAAAAACCCATATTTTAATGTGTTTTTCTTGATTCCTTCTCTGTTGGCATAAACTCAGTTTTAAATTCATTTATTCAGCTTTTAAGAATAATAAATCATCTCTCTGTTTGAATGGCTGAATACTGGTCCTCATATCTGCAACATTCTTTTTTTTAGTGTTCTTGGCAGCTAGCATCACCAGCAATGCAATCTATTTATGAGGTTCGAGCACGGGCTCATGACACTCATAAACAGATTTTATCTTTTAAGTTGATCTTGTTATGATTATATTTTCTGCAATAAAACTTAATCTTCAATCTGCACATGAAGCAAACAGTGTTAGTATAAAAAATGGTCTCTTTCTCTCGTCCTCCTTTCTCTTTTGATGTACTTGATAACAACATTTCTTTTTATTGTACTTTGATTTCATCATAACAGAATAGCACTTATTTTTTGATTGGCAAATAGTTACTCTTGAATACGCCTCCATTCTGCTTTGCATTGCCCATTGTTGATTCATCTGCTGGATAAAGAGTTGCATACACTGAATCTTCAATTTGTTTCCCAAACATGAAAGAAAGACAATACTGTTTTTTTTACTAAATGCCCTGATGTATTTATGCAACTTTTACATCCAAGATGCATTGTCATTTTATCATGTAGAATCATTCACTCTGCAGTTGATTGACTTGCATGAGTTTGCATAAATTTAATGCTTGAAACAATAATATTTTGTCTAGTTCATATGCCAATATGTCCCAAAAAACTATGCATTCTGATTTTTCCTTAGCTTTTCCATATTAGATCTTGGGAATTTTGGTTTACCTCACTGTCTGTTTCCTTCTTGAATCATCTTACTATTTCAGTTATAACATTTATATGGTATCCTAGGCATGCTTTGTTATATCAAAATGATATAGTCTTACCTCATTCCTTTGCAAATTTACTTCCTTATTTGCTGTCATTTCCTTTATTTTAGAACACTTCGCATCTTTTCATTTTACAAGTATCTTTTAGACCAGCATTGTTATCCTTTTGATTTATCCCATTTTCCCTCCTGCACAACATACTTAAGCATTTGTGGACTTCTCACTTGCATACAATCACCTCTGAGTCCCTATGTTAGATTAATAGATTCAATCAGTGAATCCATGTTTGTATATAAATGTTTATGTGAGACAATATTTATGTATGAATGTGGATTCACTAATCAGACTTAGTGACCTAACATAGGGATTGATCTAAGCTCCTTCGTTATTAATCTCTTTCTAATGCAGGATAACAACTACATGTAGTAAAAGGTTTCATAAAAATATGTCCCTTTGATAATTAGTTTAGCTATTGCAGATGTGTACCTTGTTATTGCATTTGATGTTTGCTTTAGTAAATACACAATTCTGAAAGTGTTGATTGCAGCATATTGTTCTTAGGGATATTTGCATTATTTAGATCCAATTTTGGATCTAACTACTCTTTCATCTTCATGATGCAGGATAACAACTTATAAGGAGATTTAAGGATGAAGACAAAGAAGCAGTTATGAAGACACATATATTAAATTATCAACATGCTTAAAGACCTCTCCAAGGGAATGCCTTGATCCCTGATTTCTCCAATGCTCTCTTGTTACTTTCAGCATTGTGTATTTTCTCAGTATTTTCTTGCTGAAATATGTAACCTCTAAAAGAATACTTATTGATTGCATTTATTTGAAATGTTCAAAGTAAAGATCA
>MU226148.1:1024743-1040992 GCA_018584345.1 Thuja plicata
TAAGTGTTTAATTATGAATGCAATAACAAGATATTTGTCTCCAATATCTGAACAAGGTTTGAAATGGATGTACCTTTAAGTCCTTTCTTCTATTTGTAGTTGCTAGATTGCATGTGTACCTTCATTGCATGTGTACCTTCTCTAATTTTTTCCTTTTTTTAAAGCAAATTATGTACTTAGGACAGCAATCCATAACAATGTAAGACAATAATCCACTTATAAATTGGAGTGTAACAAAAATGACAATAGCAGGTGATCTAGCTAATGATAGTTCAGGCAGATGGGATGGTTCTAACAGGCATCTTCTTATTCCCCCAAGGCACCGCTCCCGCATTTACTACTTGGCACGCATCGAAGACAGGGAGCCGTAATCAACATTAATGAGGCGTATGGCCTAAGTTACCAAGATATGCAAGTTTCTTCTACAAGTACCATGGCCCTCTTCTCTATGTTGATTCTTCTAGATTTCTCCCCTTTCTTCTTCTTCTGTCTTGTCAGAACTTTGTACATCACAAGATGATTGTAAGTGGTATAGGTAGTACCGGCCATGAATATTGTATTTTATTTAGCAAGTGTACAGCTAGATTAGGTAAAGTTTATGTATAAATAATAAGACTGACGCCTTAACAAGGGTTGGAAAAATTAAGGATTTCTTTGTCCAGTAGTAATAGAAAATAGCACTTTTAGGCTCATTGCAGTTAGAAGTTACTTTCAGTCTGTTCTTAGTAGCTTAATGCTCCCTTGGAGCCATGAATGTACTCGCCAGTGAAGCTAGAATCGTTTCAAGTTAATGAAAGAAGGAAGAACAACCTGTGGTCGTATGTTATTTGTTGTTCTGATCTCCAAAGTTAATGAACATCTTTCATGCTGCATGTCTTCTTATGTCCTTCACTCCAGTGTTTATTTCTATTTAGTTAAATGATCTTATCTCCCTTTTCTATTGAATGCATATGAATCACTGATTCCTTGTGTATCTGATATTTAGCGTTGTTTTCTTGCATGGGAGCATTGTTGATGTTTGAATATGTATTGCATGACTATAAGTAGAAACTTACTCTAACTCTAATCTAGCTTTTGTGATTTCTTTGATAAATCTAAGATGCTTGCAGGAAACCTCACCCCCTTTTGAAATCCCCAGAAGTGATGAGTAAAAACTAGATATCCCTTCAAACAATAGTCACCTTCCCAACTTAGCTCTCCTACACTGTTGAGACCCAACTACCAGGTTCTTGGAGGCCAGGAAAACTCATTCTCTGACAAACCTCTATAGGCAGAGTTGGACGGTACTCCGGTACCCGGTGAAAACTTATCCACTGTTGGCGGAGCCGGTCACAAAGTCCCATCAACACTAACAACATAGTCAAGATATTTTTAAATATGAATAGGAATATGGATATTCTGATCCTCAAAGAAGTAACAACAATTGCATTTAATCTAGAAGTTAACCTTAGATGTATCTGGAGGGAGGAAAATTTTTATATTACTAACCACTGCAAGGGGAAAGGAGGGGTGACCATCTTGATTGGTACTAAATGGAAGAATATTGTTTCTAGGTGGGGGGCCTCTCCATGCAACATGGTGGTGTGGGTGATTCTTAAGGATAAAGGTTAGGAAATTGACATCCGTTCTATTTATGCTCCTAATAAGTACAAAGAGAGGATAGAATTGTGGAAGTGGGTGTTTTAATTGGAGGATGTTCCTTGGATAGTATGATAAGAATTTAATATGGTGTAAGGAGCTCAAGACAAGCTAGGTCGAAGAAGATTTGAGTGGAAAGGAGAATTCTTATTCTTCTAGAATAAGATGATAAACACAGTCAACCTTTTTGACCCCTTGTTGGTAGGAAACATGACAACACATGTATTTGGTTCACATGGTGCAACTACCAATAGGGTAATAAGAGGATATAATGTAGACTAGATTTTTTTATGTGAAAATAAACACTTTCAAATTCAAGATGGATTAAAGGGGTTCTTGCATCAAAGTTATACCTTATACACTTCCAGATCATCATCCAGCTAAAATTTCAACTATTGGCTTATCTTCTAGGCCAAGACACATAAGGATGACTTTTTCCTCAATGTCAAATTAATTGAAGATAACACTGTGTTGGGAGCTATTGGTTTCATCAAACATTTTAATTCTTTGGTTGTGAATCACTCTAGTGAGGTAGAAAAATGGATTTAGAATGCAAAGAGTTAGAGACATATGTTTCAGGTAGTTGGTAGGAAAAAAGTTAAAGATGCTAGGAAACAAGAAAATGAGCTACATAATAGATTGTTTGAGGCTGATGACTGCATCCAAAAATATCCTACTAATCTGAATGCTAAAGAAGCCCACATATTGCAAAGGATTCCCTGAGAAGAATTTAGAAAATCAAGATTCGGGGAGCAAAAGAAAGAGCCAAAATGAATTGGTTGAACTATGGAGATAAAGGTAAAAAATATTTTTTCCAGCTTCTTAAGAGGAACGAAGCCAAGGAGAGGATAGACAATCTTTTAGAATGAGTTCACCTCACATATCAGCAAGAGATTTTGAGGGCATTAGCCAATTTTATCACACCTTGTTCACTTTAGAAGATTTAGGATATACTATGGAAGATGCTAGAGAGAAAATCAAAGGTATCATTCCAAAGAAATTCAGTGAGGTAGATGCAAAAATTATGGGTATATAGATCTCTGTTGACGATGTCAACCAAACTATTAGGTGCTTGAGGTGTGACAAATCACTTGGACCTAATGTGTTGCCCATGGAGTTTTAAAAAAGAAATATTATTTGGATTGGTAAAGAACTTTATCAAGTGTATAGGGAAGCCATTTTTCAAGGCTCCCTAGGAAAAGAGATCAATGCTAGTCTAATAAAACTTATTCCAAAAGAAGGAGAGAGATAATTGATTAAAAAGTGGAGACCAAATACATTCGTAAATTTCTCATACAATATTTTGGCTAAGGTTCTTGCAAAAAGGCTGGAAGGTGTTCTCCCTAAGGTCATCAATCCTACCCAAACATGATTTGTCAAAGGAAGATACATATTAGAAAATATCTTGAAATGTTGGGAGGCCATGAGTTGGGCTAAAGACTCTATTTAAGAAGTGATCACGATTCTCATTGACTATGAAAAGGCATATGACAAAATTGAACGAAAATTTATCATTCTAATGATGGAAAATTTAGGATTTCCTAGAGCTTTTCAACAAATGATGAGGATGTTAATGAAGGATTCCAATGCCAAAGTGGAGGTTAATGGTTGCATATCTAATAGCATAATATTTTCTATGTCCATTAGGAAGGGTTTCCCCCTTTCCCTTGCATTTTTTGTAATTGTGGCAGACCCTTTGTATTACCTCTTGATAACTCCCTTTCCCTAAGGGTTTTGGGGGTTACCCTTCCTAATGGAGAGGATCTTACCAATGTGCATTTTTTTGATATAAAAATATCATTGTGGAATTAGAGAAAACTAACATGGAGAAGATGGTGTCTAAGCTTGAGATATTCTGTAAGACATCTGGGAGTAAAATCGGGCAGAAAAAGACACACTATGAGGTGCAAATGGCACTCCAGGAGAAAATACATGGGGGGATTAGGACTGAAGGATCTCAGATTGCATGGTATTTCCCTCGTAACCAAGTATATTTTTAAGGAACCACAAGGGATGGATCCATGGAAGATTCTTATCATGAATAATATTAGTAGATCTTTACCATGTAAGGGTTCCGCATGGAAAGGGGTTCACGTTTGTGATCTCATTGTGGGTCATTTTCTAGTTAAGGTGAGAGGTTCAAATGTTTTCAAATCCATATAGAAAATATGTGATAATGTGATGCATATGATTTCTCATAATGGGTGTATATCACATGACAATAAGCTATGGAGAAAGGTCCATCTGGTGGAACCTTAAACATAAAGGAAAACCCCTTGCCTTGTTGCAAGGATGCTCAAAAAAAAGTTGGGAAGCAAAGGGGATAAAAATATTTTAAGATGTGATCAAAGATGGCCAATTAGTGAGTTGGGAGGAAATCAAGCTGAGTTACAATCTCACACAGGTGCAATGGATGATTTTCTCTTTCCTAAGGGAGGCTTGTCAATCTCTCTCCCTCCTTAAGGTGTGTTATATTGTTGTGGACATATTCATATATTTTCAATGGATTGATGGTTTATTTCTTTCCAACATCAAAGCCAAAAAAATTTCCTCATCTTTGGCTGATAATCAATATATTTTTTTCCATATTAACTCTTGTTGGGCCATGAATCATGATGTTGCGTCCTTGAGTAAATTTTTTAATAATCTTTGGAGTATATTGGTACAACCAAAGAAGTATTTTCTATGGAGTTTGATTCTCCACAAGCTTCCCATTAACATCCTATTGGATATTACAATCCCTATTCAATTTCCAGAACTCGCGAAACTCCAAGACATCTTTTTTTATTGCATGTTTGCAACATAAGTTTGGAGATTATTTGGCTTTTCTATCATTGAGAACATTACTATTCTAAATATTTTTTTGGCAATATTTTGGGCCTTAGAATTTTTTTTAATGTCTTCTATTTCTATTGAGATTCTTTGGAGTATATGAAAGTTTAGAAATGATAATATATTTAGTGGCAGCGCTAGAAATGAAAATATATTTAGTGGAGTAATGGAAGTTTAGAAAGGACAATATATGAGTCTCTAAGAAGGCTCATATATTATGATATTGGTTTACATGTCACTATTACTATGAGGATTACCAGGAAAAAGTTTGAAGACTTGTTGCAAGATTATACAACAAGGATTTTTAGGTGGGAGATATCCCTTGGACACACATGGTTAAGAACTATAGAGGATTTGTCTCCTTTTGAAGGGGCTCTACATAATTTTATGTCTGAGGTCCTTCAACATAGAGAGGGATAATGGTACAATAGAGGCACATGAGGAAATAACACCTCTTTATTCCATACCACCTACAATAGTGGCAGTTGTTCCTATTCATGTTGTAGCCAGGGTGGAGCATCCATATGGCTAGTATTTTCAAGATGCAAAGGTCCTCAGGTGGATGGAAGAAGAAGTGGGTTGGATGTCTGGGTGGAGGAGAAAGGGGAAGTTAGAGACCCAACTAGAGGATTCTTAAGATAATGTTCCATATGGCAGTACTATACCCCATATATACAATCTATCACTATTTGGACACTTTTTGTATTAGATAGTAATTAATTTTTTCTAGATGCTCCAAAAACAATTCAGCTATACATGTATAAAGATTTGAATAAATATGAGTGAAATTATAGAATTCATCAAATTGCTAAAGGCATTTGTTCAAATGTTGGATTATATAAGATAAATTAGTAATTCTAGAGAAAATATGGGAGGAAATTAGTATGTATTTTGTGAACTAGGAATTACAAGAAATTAGAGAGGTCATGATTCTATTTTTTTAGTTTATATATTTTCTTACATGGTATATTTTATCACATGTAACAAATTTAGTGAATTTATACACAATTAAACTTCTTAGAGAAATTCTAATATTACATGGGATCCAAAAGTATTTTATCAAACAAGCATGTGAAATTTGGTGGTCATTTATGGTGAACAATATTAAAGAAGCTAAAATACAAGTTTAGGAAACTTGTTGAGATGTTTTTTGTAGACAAGATAAGAAATGAGAACTTAATCTTACCATATTTTAGTTTTCTTATAATAGTTTCATGAATATAACTATAGTTTAAACACCATTTGAATTTTTTGTGAATAAAAGGAAAACAATATTATGAATTATAATATTTTATCACAAACCAGAGCTCTGTAGTTGAATAATATGTAAAATATACGAGAAATTTACACTAAGAAATAAGATAATAGTTAGAGGAATGAACCACAAGTATAAGAAATGAATAAATTTGGTCCTTGTAAAATCATTAATAAATTTGATTCAAGAAATGCCTATGAGCTAGAATTACTAAAAGACCTTGGTATATCATCAATCTTTAACATTGTTGATTTGTATGAGTTTAATGAAGAATAATTTAAATGGGCACAAGATATAGATAGATTGGGGTAACTAGGCTTCTAACTAGGAAACAAAATAAATTGAAGAGATGCATGATAGTAGGATATGAAGGTGCACACAAAAAAAAGGAATATTTGGTGAAATAGAATAATAAGATAGTTGAAAATTCTACATAGATGTACAAAGTCAAGGTTGAAGAATTTATTTATTCTCTAACTCATATCCTTGACCATAAGTGAGAGCCTTAAGTTTCTATTACTAGGTGTGTCAAATGGAGAAATATCAAGGGTATAATTGTTAACCACAAATATATATATAATGAGAGGTGGTGAATCAATTTAAGCCATTTCAAAATTAATTCATCATAATTTATCTATAATAAATTCTCTAAACATTTTAGAAACTCCTAAGAAAGAGACAAGCACACATCAAGATAAAGAACACCAGATTTATGTGGAAACTTGGAAGGGAAAAGCTACAGTGAGAATAGCTACTTGGATCTAGTGCCTAAATTCAGTCTCAGAAAAGATATCAAATAACTTACCAAACTATAGGAGACACCAATATCATAATACATTTGCACGCACTAACCTACATGAGACACTAATCCCCTTATCAAAGATATGAAGACCAACTCAAAATATGAGACACCAATCTCAAATACATCAATATATAAAAACACATGTTATTTGGGCCTTCAAGAATGAATCCTCAACATCTCCTAGTCCCTTAAGCGTCAAAATATTCTTACAATGTGCATGATATATTTAATTGAGTTCAAACACCTAACCTAAATTGAGTAGACAATTTGCACTTCTACCAATGTTATCAATTTTACCTACACAATTCATCTCATTGAAATGAATTTAATCAATAATATATAGGAACTCCAATAATAATTACCACCTTATGTCAACTAGATCAATTTTAATACTATCTTCAAGTTGGCCATAATCAAGTTCTTCCATCAAATGTGCAGTCTGTTAGGTCCTAAAGTTAACACATTACTCCAAGCACTAATACATTTGGGGCCAATTTACGGTGACCATTTTCGACGGCTATGGTATTTCTTTTGCTCCATCAGATTTTACAAAGGGAAATTTGATTTTCTTAAAACAATGCCCATGTTCATCGAAATTCTGATGGTAGATGATGACGTCAGAATTACAATGCCCATAGGCATTACTTTAAAAAAAAGAGTTATTATTATCTCATTTTCCTGTGAGCCCTTGCAAGTTCAAGAGAATGGATACAAGGTATTCACATGTGTTTGTGTCTTTATTAGCTATGAAATTTCTTCCCCTTGAATTGTGTTTCTGAGACCATGTTTATAATCTCATTTTCTTTGCAGTGGCCAATATATTGTTCTTGGAGAAACCAAAGCCACCAACAGGAGTGGGCATTTTGACCTATACAAACACTTCATCATATTTGCATAATTTGGGAGATAGGAGAACGGGTATGATTATTTTACATAAACGTTAAAGATATTCGCCGATCGAATGTTAAACATAATGTCGATGTCTTCTAAACCGTATTCCATCAAATGCCCACGTCGTCAATGAGAGTCAATTGTTCACGCTACCAATATTCATAGTGTTATTAGTGCGACCATGTGTTGTATAGTATCTTCCTACCATGCACTCAATCATGTCACCGTGAATTCTTAGATGCATTTCTTTGTATATTGACATTCCTTTGAAGTATACAATATCACGGTAGACAATGATATATATATATATATATATATATATATATATATATATATATAATGCTCCAAATAATGTAGGAAACAATACTATCTCACCAATGCAAGGTTGATCATTTAGAAATATAATTTTTTTGTCAATGAATAACACAAATCCTGCTATCATTGTGGGTGTGTTAAACATTCCTAAAGCTTGTGGATGCAATAATGAGCCATGGAAGAAGCAAGCCAAAATCTTTGTACCACCACAGATCTCTTATCACTAGCTTGTACCATCTCTTGGAACTTACCATTTTTAGGAGTATTTTTTAACACTACTGTGAATTGTTATTTATTTGGATTATTAGATATGCTTAAACTTGACAAGGATGATTGGAGGAGATCTCTCTATCCAAGAATATTCAAAGAATCCCAAAAGTAAATAGACACATTAGCCTTCATCATATGGTCAAGAATATTGAAATGAGTATTTCTAACCTTTGTTTGGCCCTTGTTAATAGTGCCTTTGCCTTGAATAGAAACTAAGTGTACTAGATTCGTAGGATGTTCTTTACTTGCTAAAGTCTGAATTCTTGGCAAGATGTGTAAATTAGATTCCTTTGATGGAGAAAAACTCCCTTGGCTTATATTTGGAACTCGATTTTATTGAAATTTACTATTATCAAACTTGTTTTCCCTTATAAATAGCTCTTTTATTGCTTCTTGTGTTGGTTACAATCACAAGACCAACTTTGTTTACCCCACATAACTCATCTCCTTGTCAATTTAGGATAGTTGTCTCATTTTTTAGGTCTTCTTACTATTGTATAGGGGTCTCAAGAGGCATGTTAGGCTACTCATTAGAAATATTCTAAACCATTAATACTTGGTTAATCACCCCATTGGCACAAGTGCTCTGGTTATGATGTTGATTACATGGGAAACACTAGTCATAGTCTCGAGCCAGATTGTTTTGAATGGGAACAACCTTTTTTGAAGAGCTAGAAACATTTAGACTATACGCTTGATAAGGCATACGATTGAGAACTTGTTACTATCCTAAGTTACTTGGTTTATATGGAGGCCTATCTGATTGGTTATTTTAATATGTGGATTGATGTGGGGGTTGATATGGTCTAAAATTCTGATTTTGTTTCCTCTTTATGTTTAGATTTTCATTACTAAAAGACTGCAGGAGTCCCTTGATATCTAGTAGCTCAAAATATTGTTGAGATAGTATTTTTTCCTACATTATTTGGAGCATTATATATATATGTGTGTGTGTGTGTGTGTGTGTATGTGTGTGTGTGTTAGTAATAACTGAGAGGGGGGGGTGAATCAGTGGCCTCAAAAATTAATCCTTAAATCAACCCTTTAAAAATTATTACCACTTTTAAGTCTCTAGTTATATTATGTCCTACAAGATGAATACCTTGAAACACTTATATCAAATTACTACTTGTCAGAATGCTTTGTAAAGCCTTCTTCTATATGTTTACCGATAAACAGTCTTTCTATTTACCGAAACACAGTAAATAACTAGTGTATACCGATCAATCCAGAGTTACTTATGTGAAATGCAAAAAAATAAGGAAATGAATCATAAACACATAACACGTGGATTTTTAATGTGGAAACCTTGTTAAGGGAAAAACCACTGGGACTGGTACACCAAATTTTCACTCTTCTGAAGTGAGCTCGGTTAAGAGCCAGCCCTGTTAAAGGTTACAAACACACTGTTAGGTGTGACCTTGTTAGAGGATTTAGATAGATAGTTTGTCACTTAGTATCTGGAATCTAATGCTACCATCCTTGATCAAACACTCACTTGGCCTGTCAATAGGTATCAGGCATATCCAATGCTACTTTGTATGATTAAATTTTTTGATACTCCTTGGGATGTATCTCAATTATAGAAGACTGTTAAGTCCTGCTCGATTAAGAGACTTGATGCTTCAATGGTTAAATTGAAACAGTAAAGTGATTTGTTCACACATACAACTTGAATTGCAAATTTTTAGATCTATTGTAAGTGCATTACCTCTCTGATCAATATAATCAATTCAATACCTTTGCTTCACACTGTTCTACTCTGTGATGTTGTTTCACTGTTCGTCGATGTCTGCAGAATCTATCTCTTTCCTCAGCTTGTTTATCAGGACTGAATGAAGACTTTCTTCTCCTTTAGAATCTCTTCAACATCTATTCTCTTATCATTCCCCTTCACCACTTTCATAATGAGTTAGGTTGTCTCTTTATAGACATGATTTCACCATTTCTTGGCTTTCTTGATCTTGGCGTGTTCAACAATTCTTGCCAATTAGATTTAAAGAAAAAATCCAGTTTTATCTCATAGAGATCTTCTTGCCAACTGGACAAATTAGCTTTAAATCCTTTACTTATATCCAGCTTTATCTAGTTGAATAAAAAAATGATAAGTATCAGTTAAGTCTATCTTTAGCTCTTGACAGCTAAGCATTTTGTCATTTCTGAACTCTTTGTTTTGTTGGTCAATACTTCAGTTAGTCGTCGGTGATAACTGACTGTTCCGCCAGTGTGACTTCAGTTGTCTTCGAGAACTCCATCCGTTGGGAAACACTGTAATTTTGTCTGTCAGCTTACACTATGATTTTTGTCATCAGGCAACACTATGACTTTTCTCATCGGTAATGTTGTGCACTTGCTCATTTGGTAACACTGTGACTTTGCTCTTTTACTCTGACTGCCAGTGTGCACTCCGTCGGTGTATACAATCACTCTGTGAATACTTGACTTATATACATTACTGATAGCATAGCCTTTGATTCATTAGTTCTTTTAAGTCTTTGGCAGTATGTCCATGACTATACAGATTATATCAAGTTGACATCAATGACAATATAATACATTAACTAATTTAATGCCTTGCATAATCATCAACTTAACATCTTCAAACATTCAATCATTTATAGTTCATCAATCTCTCCCTTTGGCATTGATGGTAACACACTACATTATCACACTATATTATCACTAATACAATATGAAATATAACAATTGAAGTTCATCAAACTACCAATCTTATGTAATATAACCGATACAAATATCTGGTCCTCGGTAAGCTCTGATAGCTTAGATTTGATTCTTGCATATTTCTGTCTGTCTTCAATCCCTTCATTGGATAGATGTAGAATATTTATTCTCTGATGTGATGTGTTCTTCTCCTGTGTCAAACTCTCTCCCTTTGATTGTTCTCTTTTCTTTCAATGTATCTTTTCAACAATTCTTTTTGATGTCTCTTTTCAGCAATTCTCTTCCTTTTGTATGTACTCTCCCTTTTTGGTTACATCTCTCCCTTTGGATACTGTGATGGATATAATCTATCCTTGATGGATATAATCTCTCCTTAATGTGATAAATCTATCCCTGAGGTGATAATGGATATAATCTCTCCCTTTGACATCAATGCCAAACAAATATTTTTGACAGTAATGCCAAACGGATCCTTTCTATCCATAATATATTCCTTGAATTTCTCAATCCATTAGCAATAGAATTCTGGTTCTTGGAGTAGATAAATACCTTGTTGTGTACAGATGTATCTTTGAAGTCCATTTCTCTTCTTTCATCAACATGAATGATATTCTGATAATATTTAGGCTGATGCAGCCTCCTAGTCATCTTACTGACCAGTAGACAAGGGTCTAACCCCTAGTCTTTTTCTCAAGTACTCAAATGCATCCTTGGGCAGTGGCTTGGTGAAGATATCAGCTAATTGTTCCTTTGATTGCACATACTCAAGTATCACCTCTTTTTTTTGAACTTGTTCTCTCAAATAATGATACTTGATGGCAATATGCTTTATTTTAGCATGCATGACTGGATTCTTGGAAATGTTTATTGCATTGATATTGTCATAATAGATAATTACTGGTTTAGGAATTTGCATATGCATACCTTCCAATAACTATTTGATCCATGCAATATTTGATCAATTTGCAGTAGCAGAAACATACTCTGCTTCTGCAGTAGACTGAGAGATGCATCCTTGCTTCTTGCTAATCCATGTGACAAGTCTGTCACCCATAATTAAGAAAGCTTCTCTAATTGTTCTCTTTCGGTCATCAATATTTCTAGCCCAATCGGTGTCAGTAAAGACCTTTATTTCAAATTTTCCTTCTCTTTTATACCATAAGTCATATTCCTTGGTATTTTTCATATATCTTAGGATTCTTTTCACAGCAGTCATATGTGATTCCCTGGGATTAGAAAAAAATCGTGCAACTATTCCTACTGCATGTGCAATATCTGGTCTAGTATGTACAACATACATGAGTTTTCCAATCATTGATTTGTACAAAGTCTAATTTACCTTTGATGACTTGTCCTCTTTTGTCAGCTTAAATCTAGTTGCCATCGGTGTTCCAATTGGCTTGGATTCTTCTATCTTGAATATTTTCAGTACCTCCTTGATGTATTTGGATTGTGTAATGAAAATACCTTCATCTTGTTGCATGATCTACAAACCAGGAAAGAACTTGATCTCTCCAAACATAGACATCTCAAACTCTTTGCTTATTTCATTTGTAAATGATTTGCATAGCATATCATTGCCTCTGAATATGATGTCATCAAAAAATATTTTAGCAATCAAAATGTTAGCATCAGTATCTTCCTTCAAATAAAGATTACTATTTTCACTAGTCCTTACAAATCCAATACTTATGAGATAGGAATGAAGTCTTTCATACCAGGCTCAGGGTTCTTGTTTCAATCCATACAAGGATTTGTGCAGTCTACATACCATGTTTCTCTTGTCTAGATCAACAAACCCTTCTGGTTGCTCAATGTATACCTCTTCCTTAAGTATTACATTTAGGAATGCAAACTTGACATCCATCTGGTATACCTTGAATCCTTTTTATGTATTATAAGAAAGTAATATTCTTACTCCTTCTATCCTAGCAATGGGTGCAAAGGTCTCTCCATAGTCAATCCCTTCTTCTTGTGCATACCCGTTGCATACTAGACTTACTTTATTTCTGGTGACTTCTCCATTCTCATTCAGCTTATTCTTGAATATCCATTTTGTACCAATGACATTCTTGTCATCTAGTCTCGGTATAAGTTTCCATGTCTTTTTTTTCTCAATCTGCTCAATTTCTTCATTTATAGCACTTATCCATTCATCATTATCAAGTGCAATATTGATAGATTTTGGCTCAAAATCACAAATAAGACATCTTGTGTTTAGAGACTTACTTATGATTCTCATACCATCTTTCTTGTCTCCTGTGATCTAGTTCTATGGATGGTTCCTTCTGACATATTTGGAAAGTACAGGTTCAATCCTTTATTTATCATCTTGATCATCATTTTGTCCATTCTATTCTCTATCATTTGGTACATCATCTTGAGCAATATCCTGATAGTTGGTATTTGCAGCCTGATGCTTGGGTGTAATGATCTGTTGGTTGGGAGCTCTATATTGTTGGTCGGACAGAGTGTCAGGTTCCTCGTTGTAAACAAACTTGATGTAGTCCTCTGGTTCTTTTGTGCTTTCCTTTTCATTCTTATCTACAAATTCATCTATCTTTACATTTGCACTTTCAATAATTTTGTTAGAGGCTTTATTTAGACATTTATAAGCCTTGCTCTTCGTGGAATACCCTAGAAAGATTCCTTCATCACTTTTGGAGTCAAGCTTTCCATTTCTATCATCTTTTAAGATATAACATAGACTACCAAAATTTCTGAAGTAACTTAAATTTGGTGTGTGACCATACCAAAGCTCATAGGGTGTCTTCTTGGTGTCTTTCTTCAATTGTACTTTGTTCAATGTGTAAGCAGCAGAACTGACAGCTTCTCTCCAGAAGATTTAGGTGATGCCTTTCTCTATCATCAGTGTCCTTGCACAATCAACAATGGATATTTTCCTTGTTTTAGAAATTCCATTTTGCTGTGGTGTTCTCGGTGCAGAGACATGTCTTTTGATACCATTCTCATTGCAAAATTTAGTGAATTCATCTGAAATAAATTCCCCTCCTCTATCTGATCTTAAGCATTTTAGTTCCTTACCACTTTTCCTTTTTACCATTGCTTTTTACCATTTAAACATCTTGAATGCTTCTGATTTATCTTTTAGAAACATGACTGTCATCATTCTAGAAAATTCATCAACAAAGAGAATAAAGTACCTATATCCATAGTATCTTTTTGTCCTCATGGGTCCACATAGATCAGTATGGACTAATTCTATAATTGCATTATATGTATGGGTTTTGATTTTGAAACTAGACTTTGTCATCTTACCTTTTTGACTATTTTTGCACATGATATTGTCGGGCTTAGTCATCGTCGGTAAGCCTCTGACATTTCTCTTTTTGCTTATTTTTATCATGTTGTCAAATTTCACATGACACAATATTTTGTGCCACAACCACATGTCTTTGTTTCTAGCCATCAAACAAGTGGTGTCAGTATCATTCAGATAGAATAAGTTAGCTTTTGTCTGCTCACCGGTGCCAATCAGATTTCCTAATTTATTGAAGATCTTTGCCTTCTTATTTTCAAATGCTACTCGTTTACCTGAATTATTCAACTAAGAAACACTCAATAGATTATAATTCAATCCTTTCACCCAATAATAATTTTCACATTTTATCAGTTTATTCAACATTATAGTTCCTCTACTTTCAACTGGAAAAGGTGTGTCATTACCCATTCTTACTGAACCACCATTATAGTATTCAAAAGAATCAAACTTTTGCTTGTCACCGGTCATATGGTGAGTGCATCCACTATCTATGATCTAGACATCATTTTTTCTAACTTTAGATATGAGTGCAGTTTCTACATACCTTTCTTCATCTTCATCTGAATCATCTTTTACTTCCACAAACACCATCTCGATGTCTTCATCAAATTCAGTGTTAGTATCTTCATCTTTGCATTTAGCTAGGTAACTGGCCTTCTTTCATTTGTCCTTGTAGTCTCGGGTATCTCTTCTTTCTGATTGTTGATAGCTTCTGTAATCACCTCTATCAGACTTCTTTTCAAATGATCTGTCATTACTTCTGTCATCTTTTCTTCTGTTAGGACATCTTGCAGCAAAGTGTCCAATCTCTTTACAATTAAAACAAACAAGTGGTAATTTACCTTTGCCTCTTTGCATTCTTCTAGCCATAAGTGCTTCAATTTAATCAAGATCCTTTTCTTCACTTTCACTATCACTATCTTTTCTCATAGCGTGTTTATGACTTGATTTACTTATTCTCATAGAGGTTTTGAATGCAGAATCTATGTATGGTAAGACACTATTATCAAAGTTATTCATCTCAAATGAAACCAATCTTCCAATCAAAATATCTAGAGTAACATTGTTATTTTTTGTTGCTCTCATTTCTTGTATGGAAGATACTCTAATAGCATAGGTAGGCAGTAAGGTTCTTAGAATTTTACTTACCACTGTATCTTCTTCTAGTATACCTTCAAATCCTTGGATAGCATTGACTACCTCTTTGCTTCTTGTGTTGTTCTATGTGATGTTTTCACCTTCTTTCATTCTGAGATCATCAAACTTTCCTCTAAGGCTTTCTTCCTTGGCTCTCAGAACATTCTTGTCACCACCATGTACAAGCATCAATTTGTCCCACATCTACTTTGCAGTTTTGTAGGTTTTGACATCTTCAAATTCAGCATCGGAGAGTGAGGAAGCAAGCTCTATCATCATGTAGTTGTGCTCATGATTCTCTCTCATCTATTCAATTATGGGTGCTCGTATGGGCAACACATATTCAGTATCTAAGTATTGAGTAACATCATTTCCAATGCCTGATAAGTGGAGTCTTATTGTGCTCTACCATGAAGCAAAGTTGTCTTTGTTCAACTTGGGCACATCTCGTCTGTTCATCTTGGGATCTTTTGCTTAGGTCTTGAAACCTTCCTTCTAAGCACACAAGCTCTGATACCAATTGTGTTAGTAATAATTGAGAGGGGGGGTGAATCAGTGGGCTCAAACATTTATCCAATTTAAACTTTAATCCACCGATTAATACTTCTCAAATTATTAAGTCCCAACAAGATGCATGCCTTTGAAATATTTGAAACAAATAACTGTCTGTCGGTTTACCTTGTATGTCCTGTTTCTCCTTGATGACCGATAAGCAGTAAACTATATTTACCGATACTTAGTAAATATGCAGAGTATACCAGTCAATCCATAAATGCATATGTATAATTTAAAACACTAAAGTAATTAACCATACACACATAACACAAGGATTTTAACGTGGAAACCCTATTAAGGGAAAAACCACTAGGACCGGTACCCCAAATTTTCACTCTTCTGAAGTGAGCCCTGTTAGGAGCCAACCCTGTTAAAGGTTATAAACACACTGTTAAGTGCGACCTTGTTAGAATATTTTTAATACATAGGTTGTCACTAATTATCTGGCATCTACGCTACCATCCTTGAATCAGTCTCATGACTGTCAATAGGCTTTATGCAAAATCTTACTACCATCCTTGAATCAGCCTCCTTCTTAGATTGTCAATAGGCTTTAGGTAAGACCGGTGCTACTATCATGAGTCAACCT
>MU226148.1:1046855-1105022 GCA_018584345.1 Thuja plicata
CTGTTAAGGGAAAAACCACTAGGACCGGTACCCCAAATTTTCACTCTTCTGAAGTGAGCCCTATTAGGAGCCAACCCTGTTAAAGGTTACAAACACATTGTTAAGTGTGACCTTGTTAGAGGATTTTCAATACATAGGTTGTCACTAAGTATCTGCAATCTACGCTACCATCCTTGAATCAATCTCATGACTGTCAATAGGCTTTATGCAAAATTTTACTACCATCCTTGAATTAGCCTCCTTCTTAGACTATCAATAGGCTTTAGGTAAGACCGGTGCTACTATCATGAGTCAACCTTCTGGTAATCTATTAGGATATACCTCAATTACAAAAGACTGTTAAGTCCTACTCTGTTAAGAGACTTTAATGCTTCAATGGTTAAACTGAAACAAAATGACCTATTTCTAATGCAACTGAATTGCAGATTTTTAGAGCTATTTACTTACAATATCTTTCTGATCAATGTATCAATTTAATTCCTTTGTACTTAACTCTTTCTACTCTGTGATGTTGTGATTCACTATCCATCAGTGTCTACATGAAGTTAATCCTTCATCAGTTTCTCTTCAGCATCTTCTATCAGTTCACTCCCCCGTGTATATGATTGTGTATTGACCACCCTGGAATGAATTATGCTTGTCTCTTAAATAGACATGATTTTCCTTAATTCTAGGTTCTTTGATTCTTGACTCTTAGCATGAAAAACAATCCAGCCAAATTGATTTATGGATTTTACTCCTGATTTATCTCATAGTTATCTTCTTGCCAACTGTACAAATCACTTACTTAACTGTGGTTGAATAAAACAAATAAAACAACTAGTTAAGTTTATCCTTTATCTCTACCAGCTAGATATTTTGTCATTTTATGATCTCTTTGTTCCGTCAGTCAATTTTATAGTTCATCACCAGTGACAACTGCCAGTTCCGTCAGTGTCGCTTCAGTTAACTTCAGGATCTCCGTCCGTCGGGCATCATTGGATCTTTGTTCATCGGGAAACATTTTTTTTACCTCGTCAGGTATCATGTGATTCTGCTTTGTCAGGAAACACTATCTTTACCTTGTCGGGCATCACTGTGACTTTAATCTCTATCTTTACCGATGGTGTGCACTCTGCCAGTGTAGTTTGTCACTTAGTGAATACTAGAATTTTATGCATTGCTGGAAGCATAACCTTTGTTCTATTGGTTCTCTGATGTCTTTGGCATGATCATACAGATGATATCAAGTTGACATCAATGAAAATACAAATCATTAACTGATTTAATATCTTGCATCATCTTCAACTTAATATAGTCAATCATTTAATCAGTTATATGTCATCAAATTGTTAGTAATAAATGAGAGGGGGGTGAATCAGTGGCCTCAAAAATTAATCTTTAAATCAACCCTTTAAAACTTATTATCACTTTTAAGCCTCTAGTTATATTTTGTCCTACAAGATGAATGCCTCGAAATACTTATATCAAATTACTACTTGTCGGAATGCTTTGTAAAACTTTCTTCTGTATGTTTACCGATAAGCAATCTTTCTATTTACCGAAACATAGTAAATAACTAGTGTATAGCGATCAATCCAGAGTTACTTATGTGAAATGCAAAACAATAAAGAAATGAATCATAAACACATAACACATGGATTTTTAATGTGGAAACTCTGTTAACAGAAAAACCACTAGGACCGGTACTCCAAATTTTCACTCTTTTGAAGTGAGCTCAGTTAAGAGCCAACCCTGTCAAAGGTTACAAACACACTGTTAGGTGTGACCTTGTTAGAGGATTTAGATAGATAGTTTGTCACTTAGTATCTGGCATCTAATGCTACCATCCTTGATCAAACACTCACTTGGCCTGTCAATAGGTATAGGGCATATCCAATGCTACTTTGTATGATCAAACTTTTTGATACTCTTTGGGATGTATCTCAATTATAGAAGACTGTTAATTCCTTCTTGGTTAAGAGACTTGATGCTTCAATGGTTAAACTGAAATAGTATAGTGATCTGTTCACACATACAACTTGAATTGCAGATTTTTAGATCTATTGTAAGTGCATTACCTCTTTGATTAATATAATCAATTCAATACCTTTGCTCCACACTGTTCTACTCTGTGATATTGCTTCACTGTTCGTCGATGTTTGTAGAATATATCTCTTTCCTTAGCTTGTTGATCAGGACTGAATGAAGATTTTTTTCTCCTTCAGAGTCTTTTCAACATCTATTCTCTTGTCACTCCCCTTCACCACTTTCATAATGAATTAGGTTGTTTCTTTATAGACATGATTTCACCATTTCTTGGCTTTCTTGATCTTGGCCTGTTCAACAATTCTTGCCAATTAGATTTAAAGAAAAAATCCAGTTTTATCTCGTAGAGATCTTCTTTCCAACTGGACAAACCAGCTTAAAATATTTTACTTATCTCCGGCTTTGTCTTGTTGAATAAAACAATGATAACTATCAGTTAAGTCTATCTTTATCTCTTGACAGCTAAGCATTTTTTCATTTCTGAACTCTCTGTTCTGTCAGTCAATACTTTAGTTAGTCATTGGTAATAGTTGACTATTATGTCGGTGTGACTTCAGTTGTCTTCGAGAACTCCATCCGTCAGGAAACACTGTAATTTTGTCTGTCAGCTTACACCATGCTTTTGCTCGTCGGGAAAAACTATGAATTTTCTTGTCGGTAATGTTGTGCATTTTCTTGTCTGGTAACACTGTGACTTTACTCTTTTACTCTGACCGTTAGTGTGCACTCTATTGGTGTATACAGTCACTCTGTGAATACTTGACTTATATGCATTACTGATATCATAGCCTTTGATTCATTGGCTCTTTGAAGTCTTTGGCAGTATGTCCATGACCATACATATTATATCAAGTTGACATCAATGACAATACAATACATTAACTAATTTAATGCCTTGCATGATCATCAACTTAACATCTTTAAACATTCAATCAATTATAGTTCATCAATATATATATAATGCTCCAAATAATGTAGGAAACAATACTATCCCACCAATGCAAGGTTGATCATTTAGAAATATAATTTGTTTGTCATCGAATAACACAAATCTCTCTATCATTGTGGGTGTGCTAAACATTCCTAAAGCTTGTGGCTGCAATAATGAGCCATGGAAGATGCAATCCAAAAGCTTTGTACCACCACAGATCTCTTATCACTAGCTTGTAACATCTCTTGGAACTTACCATTTTTAGGAGTATTTTTTAACACTACTATGAATTGTTCTTTATTTGGATCATTAGATGTTCTTAAACTTGACAAGGATGATTGTAGGAAATCTCTCTATCCAAGAATATTCAAAGAATCCCACAAGTAAATAGACACATTAGCCTTCATCATATGGTCAAGATTATAAAAATGAGTATTGCTAACCTTTGTTTGGCCCTTGTTAATAGTGCCTTTGCCTTGAATAGAAACTGATTGTACTAGATTCTTAGGATGTTCTTTACTTGCTAAAGTCTAAATTCTTGGCAAGATATGTAAATTGGATTCATTTGGTGGAGAAAAACTCCCTTGGCTTATATTTGGAACTTGATTTTCTTGAAAAGTACTATTATCAACTTTTTGTCCCTTATAAATATCTCTTTTATTGCTTCTTGTGTTGGTTACAATCACATGACCAACTTTGTTTACCCAACAAAACTCATCTCCTTGTCAATTTACGATAGTTGTCTCATTTTTTAGGTCTTCTTGCTATTATATAGGTATCTCAAGAGGCATGTTAGGCTGCTCATTATAAATATTCTAAACTATTAATACTTGGTTAATCACCCCATTGGCACAAGTGCTTTGGTTATGATGTTGATTACTGTTAGTAATAACTGAGAGGGGGGGGTGAATCAATGGCCTCAAAAATATTCCAATAATCAACCCTTAAAACTTAGTACCCCAATATTTTACCTCTAGTTATCTTCAGTTCTATAAGATGAATGCCTCCAAATACTTTTATCAAATTACTACTCCTCGGAATGCTTTGTAAAGCCTTCATTGTATGTTTACCAAAAAGCAGTCTATTAATTTACCGACAAATAATAAATTATCTAGAGTATACTAATAAATCCAATTAAGTTATGTTAAATGCAAAATAATAAAGTAATGACTCATAGATACATTGACACATGAATTTTTAACGTGGAAACCCTGTTAAAGGAAAAACCACTTGGGACCGGTAACCCAAAATTTTCACTCTTCTGAAGTGAGCTCGGTGAAGAGCCAACCCTGTTAAAGGTTACAAAAATGTTGTTAGGTGTGACCTTGTTAGAGGATTTAAAATTTTATAATGTCGCTTGATATCAAGCATCTCTATGCTACCATCTTTGATCAAACACTCACGTGGCCCATCAATTGGTATCTGGCATCTCATGCTATCTTCGTGATCAAAATTTTTGATACTTCATTGGATGTATCTCAATATAGAAAGGATCTTTAAATCATGCTCGGTTAAGAGACTTTTTGAATCAATGGTTAAACTGAAACAGTATGATTTGTTCACATATACAACTTATACTTGCAGATTTTTAAATCTATTATAATCTCATAAAATAATCTGATCAATATATCTCTGTTATACCTTTGCTCCACTTTGATTTTTCTCGGTGATGTTGTGTTTTTTTGCTTGGTGTCCACATAAAACTTCAGCTCTTTCCTTAGCTTGATTGATCAGTACTGAATGAAGTTTCTCTTCATCAGTTTCTCTTTAGCATCCTCTTTTTCATTCTCTCCCCCATAAATTCATAATGAATTGAGTTGTCGCTTTATAGACATGATATCAAAATTGTTAGGTTCTTGATTTTCTTGATCTTGGCATGATCCACAATCTTATCCTATTAGATTTAAAATAAAGCTCATGTTTTATCTCGTTGAGATCTTCTTGCCAACTGGACAAAACAACTTTAAATTCCTTACTTATCTCTGGTTAATCACCCCCATTGGCACAAGTGCTTTGGTTATGATGTTGATTACTATTAGTAATAACTGGGAGGGGGGGTGAATCAGTGGCCTCAAAAATATTCCAATAATCAACCCTTAAAACTTAGTACCACAATAGTTTACCTCTAGTTATCTTCAGTTCTATAAGATGAATGCCTCCAAATACTTTTATCAAATTACTACTCCTCGAAATGCTTTATAAAACCTTCTACTATATGTTTACCGAAAAGCAGTCTGTTAATTTACCAACAGATGGTAAATTATCTAGAGTATACCAATCAAACCAATTAAGTTATGTGAAATGCAAAACACTAAATTAATGACTCATAAACACATTGCCACATGGATTTTTAACGTGGAAACCCTGTTAAGGGAAAAACCACTTGGGACCGGTAACCCAAAATTTTCACTCTTCTAAAGTGAGCTCGGTGAAGAGCCAACCCTGTTAAAGGTTAAAAACATACTATTAGGAGTGACCTTGTTAGAGGATTTAAAATTTTAGTCTGTCACTTGATATCAGGCATCTCTATGCTACCATCTTTGATCAAACACTCACTTGGCCTGTCAATTGGTATCTGGCATCTCATGTTATCTTCTTGATCAAACTTTTTGATACTCCATTGGATTTATCTCAATATAGAAAGGATCTTTAAATACCGCTCGGTTAAGAGACTTTCTAAATCAATGGTTAAACTAAAACAGTATGATTTGTTCACATATACAACTTATACTTGCAGATTTTCAAATCTATTGTAATCTCATAAAATAATATGATCAATGTATCTCTGTTATACCTTTGCTCCACTTTGATTCTGCTCGATGATGCTATGCTCTGTTGTTCGGTGTTCGCAGAAAACTTTAGCTCTTTCCTTAGCTTGATTTATCAGTACTGAATGAAGTTGCTCTTCATCAGTTTCTCTTTAGCATCCTCTTTTTCATTCTCTCCCCCAAAATTCATAATGAATTGAGTTGTCTCTTTATAGACATGATATCACCATTGTTAGGTTCTTGATTTTATTCATCTTGTCATGATCCACAATCTTAGCCTATTAGATTTAAATCAAAACTCATGTTTTATTGTGCTCAGATCTTCTTGCCAAATGGACAAAGAAGCTTTGAATCCCTTACTTATCTCTGGCTTATCTTGTCAATGAAAATAATGATAACAACTAGTTAAGTCTTTATTTAGCTCTGCCAGCTAGATATTTTGTCATTTCTAAACTCCATTTAATTTTGGTGTCTAAATATTTGATAGCGTCGGTCAACACTCCAGTTCTCCTCAGGCTTCTTTTCTAGTTTACACTATGTTTATGGTCATCGGGTATGCTTGTGATTCTACTCATCGGTAATGCTTGTCAATGTTCTTTCTTAGGCATCACTATGACTTAACTATCGATGACCTCTATCCATGAGTTCCACTAACTGTCGGTGTTTGAAGTCACATTGTGAATACTTATCTTTTATGCATTACAGAAAGCATAATCTTTATCTCTCTGATTCTGTGAAGTCTTTGACACTTTGTATATAATCGAGTAGATTATATCAAGTTGACATCAATGACAATACAATCCATTAACTAATTTAATGTCTTGCATTATCCTTCTGCATTTTGGTAATCAACTTAACATCTTCAAACATTCAATCAATTACATATCATTATTCTCTCCCTTTGGCATTGATGGCAACATAATACATTATCATACTATACTATCACTAATACAATATGAAATATATAGTTTTATCAAGCTTTCGTAATGTAACTATAACAAATGTATGGCTCTTGGTAATCTCAAAATAACTTAGATTTGTTTCTTGCAGAGTGGTCATCTTCAATCTTTAATCCCTTCACTAGATAGATGTATCATCTGATTTCTATGTTCTAATATGTGCTCTGCCTTGACTGTTCCCCTTCTTGATAATCTATTTTTCCTTTGACAACATTCTTTCTCTTTGTTTGAATTCTCTCCCTTTGTTACTTCTCTCCCTTAGATGGATATTTCATGTGTAATCAATTTCTCTCCCTTTGAATATTGATTAACTTCTTCCTCCTGATTCTCAGGAACTTCTCTTCATGGATAATGATATAATCTCTCCCTTTATCATATCTCTCCTTTATGTGATAAAACAAATTTCTCCCTAATGATAATGAGAATATCTCTCCCTTTACCTTTATTATAATTAGAAGATCATCTCTCCCTGTATGATAATGAGAACATCTCTCCCTCTGAAAACAATGCCAAAAAAAAATACTTCTCCTTGATTTATCATCTATATCATGTTCCATCCCTTTTGCATAATATATTCCTTGAATTTCCCTATCCATCAGTATTATAATGTCTCTAGTGTTCAGTGTAGATTTGTACCTTGATGTGTATAGATGTATCTGTTGCTATCCATCTTTTATTTGCATCAACATGAATAATCTTCGGATTTGGTATAGGCTTATGCAACCTCTTAGTTAGCTTACTGACTAATAGACAAGGGTTATACCCCTAGTCTCTGTCTCAGGTACTCAAAAGTATCCTTTAGTAATGGCTTGGTGAATATGTTAGCTAATTGTTCCTTTGATTGAACATAATCAAGTGTCACTTCCTTTTCTTGTACATGTTCTCTTAGATAGTGATACTTGATAGCAATATGTTTAGTCTTAGCATGCATGACTAGATTCTTGGAAATGTTTATTGCACTGGTATTATCACAGTAGATAATTACTGGTTCAAGAATCTTCATATTCATACCTTCTAAAAATTGTTTGATCCATGCAATATTGGAGCAATTTGTAGCAGCAGCCACATAATCTACTTTTGTAGTAGACTGAGAGATGCATCCTTTCTTCTTTCTTATCCATGTGACAAGTTTGTCACCCATGAAGAATGTTGGATCTAGTTGTGCTCTTTCGGTCATCAATGTTTCCAACCCAATCAACATCTGTATAGACTTGTATCTCAAATTTTCCTTCTCTTTTGTACCATAAGCCATAGTCCTCGGTGTTCTTCAGATATATTACAATTCTTTTGACAGTAGTCATATGGATTCTTTGGGATTAGTAGAGAATCTTGCAACTATCCCCATTGTATGTGTTATATTTGGTCTAGTATGAACAACATACATCAGTTTTCCAATCATTGATCTATATAAAGTTTGGTTTACCTCATTTGTCTTGTCTTCTTTTGTCAGCTTGCATCCAGTATCCATAGGTGTTCCAACTGGTTTGGAATTTTCCATCTTGAATATCTTCAACACTTCTTTGATGTATTTGCACTGAGTGATATAAATGCCTGCATTTTGTTGAAGAATCTGTAGACCAAGAAAGAATTTGAATCTCCCCAAACATAGACATTTCAAATTTGTTTCTCATTTCATTAGTAAAGGATTCGCATAACAATTCATTTCCCCCAAAAATGATATCATCAACAAAAAATTCAGCAATCAGAATATTACCATCGGTATCTTCTTTTAAGTACAGATTGTTATTTTCACTTGTTCTAACAAATTTTATGCTAATGAGATATGAGTGAATTCTTTCATACCAGGCTCTAGGTGCTTGTTTCAATCTACACAAGGATTTATCTAGTCTACATACCATGTTTCTCTTGTCTGGATTAACAAACCCTTCAGGTTGTTCAATGTATACCTCTTCTTCAAGTATTCCATTTAGGAATGCAGATTTCATATCCATCTGGTATACCTTGAATCCCTTGAATGCATAATAAGAAAGTAATATTCTTACACCTTCTATTCTAGCAACAGGTGCAAAGGTCTCACCATAGTCAATACCTTCTTCTTGTGCATATCCCTTGCATACTAATCTTGCTTTGTTTCTAGTGACTTATCCATTCTCATTCAGCTTGTTTCTGAATATCGATTTGGTACCAATGACATTCTTGTCATCTGGTCTTAGTACTAGTGTCCATGTATTATTCTTCTCTATTTGTTCTATTTATTCATTCATAGCTCTGACCCATTCTTCATTCTCAAGTGCATTGTAAACAGGTTTAGGTTCAAAATCACAAAGTAAACATCTTGTGTTTAGTGACTTACTTCTTGTTCTTGTTCCAGCCTTCTTGTTTCCTATGATTTGATTATGTGGATGATGTCTTTTGACATACTTGGAAGGTTTTGATTCAGCTCTGTGTTCATCATTATGATTATCTGCTTCACCTTCATTTTCATCTCTATTGTTCGGAACATCATCTTGAGTATTATCTTGATCATCGGTAATTGTAGCCTAATGCTCAGGTGCAATGTTCTAATGCTCGAGAGCATCACATTATTGCTCGGGTAAAGTGTCAGGTTCTGTATAAACAAACCTATTGAAGTCCTCTGGTTCCTTTTTGCTTTCCTTGTCATTCTTTTCTGCAAATTCATCTATTTTAACATTTGCACTTTCAATGATTTTGTTAGATGACTTGTTAAGACATTTATAAGCCTTGATTTTGGTCGAATACCCTAGGAAGATACCTTCTTCACTTTTGCAGTCAAGTTTTCCATCTCTATCATCCTTCAAAATATAGCATTGACTACCAAAGATTCTG
This sequence comes from Thuja plicata, assembly GCA_018584345.1. Lineage (NCBI taxonomy): Eukaryota > Viridiplantae > Streptophyta > Pinopsida > Cupressales > Cupressaceae > Thuja > Thuja plicata. The sequence goes on from MU226148.1 coordinate 1,056,350, forward strand.
AAGTAACTTACATTGGGTGTATGACCATACCAAAGCTCATATGGTGTCTTCTTTGTGTCCTTCAATTGTACTCTATTTAATGTGTAGACAACAGTACTTACAACTTCCCTCCAGAAAGTTTGAGTGATGCTTTTCTCAATCATCAATGTTCTTGCACAGTCAACAATTGATTTTTTTCTCCTCTCAGCAATTCCATTTTGTTGTGGTGTTCTTGGTGTAGAAATATGTCTTTTAATTCCATGCTCATTACAATAGTCAGTGAATTCATCTGAAGTAAATTCCCCTCCTCTATCTGACCTTAAGCATTTTAATTTATTTTCACTTTTTTTTTCTACTATTGCTTTATACCATTTAAACATCTTAAATGCTTCGATTTATCTTTTAAAAACATGATTGACATCTTCTAGAAAAATCATCAACAAAGAGAATAAAATACCTATCTCCATAGTAGCTCTTTGTCTTCATAGGTCCACATAGATCTATATGGAATAATTATAGAATTGCAGTAGATGTATGGGTTTTACTCTTGAAACTAGACTTTGTCATCTTACCTTTTTGACAATTCTTGCACATGATATGCTCGGGCTTAGTCATTGTCGGTAAGCCTCTGACATTCCTTTTGTTGCTTATCCTTATCATGTTGTCAAAGTTCACATGACACAATATTTTGTGCCACAACCATATGTCTTCATTTATAGCCATTAAACAAGTGGTGTTAGTGTCATCAAGATAGAAAAGGTTACCTTTTGTCTGCTCACTGGTACCAATCAACCTTCCTGATTCATTGAAGATCTTTGCCTTATTATTTTCAAATGATACTCTGTGACCTGGATTGTTCAACTAAGAAACACTTAACAAATTGTAATTCAATCCTTTAACCCAGTAAGTATTTTCACATTTTATGAAGTTATTCAACATTATGGTTCCTTTACCTTCAACTGGACAAGGTGTATCATTACCCATTCTTACTGAACCACCATTATAGTATTCAAAAGTCTCAAACTTTTGTTTATCACCGGTCATATGGTGAGTGCAGCCACTATGTATGATCCAGACATCATTTTTACTAACTTTAGATATGAGTGTAGTTTCTACATACCTTTCTTCATCTTCATCTGAATCATCCTTCATGGCTACAAATACCATCTCGATATCTTCTGATTCGGTGTTAGTGTCATCAACTCTGTTCTCAGCTAGGTAACAAGCTTTCTTCCCTTTGTCCTTGTAGTCTCGGGTATCTCTCTTTTCAGATTGTTGGTTTCTTTGGTAATCCCTGTTATCACTTCTATCAAACTTCTTCTCATATGATCTGTCATTTCCTCTATCATCTTTTCTTCAGTTTGGACATCTTGCAGCAAAGTGTCCAACCTCTTTACAATTGAAACATACAAGTGGTAATTTACCTTTGTATTTACCTTTACCTCTCTTCAATCTTCTTGCCATTACTGCTTCAATCTCATCAAGTCATTATTCTTCATTATCACTTTCACTGTCATTTCTAATAGCGTGTCTATGACTTGAATTACTTATCTTTAAAGAAGATTTGAATGCAGATTCTACAGATGGTAAGACACTATTATCAAAATTGTTCATCTCAAATGATATTAGTCTACCAATCAGACTATCTAGAGTAATTGTATTGTTTGCAACTGCTCTCATTTCTTGAATAGCATAAACTCTAATAGAATATATAGGCAATAAGGTTCTTAAGATTTTACTTACCACTATCTCCTCTTCAAGTGTACCTCCAACTCCTCAGATAGCATTGACTACCTCTTTTATTCTACAGCTATACTGAGTAATGTTTTATCTTTCTTTCATTCTTAGGTCATCAAACCTCCCTCTTAGGATTTATGCCTTTGCTCTTAGTACATTATCATCTCCTCCATGTACCAGCTTCAACTTATCCCACATTTTCTTTGTAGAGGTGCAGGTTTTGACATCTTCAAACTCAACATCAGAGAGTGATGATGCAATTTCTATCATCATGCAATTATTCTCATGCTTGAATCTTAAATGCTCAAGAGTATGAGGTCCTATAGGCAGCCCATATTCAGTATTTAAGTATTGAACAATATCATTTCCAATACCTAATAGGTGGAGTCTTATTCTACTTTTCCATGATGCAAAGTTGTCTTTATTCAACTTGGGAACATCTCATCTGTTCATCTTGTGATCTTTTTCTTGAGTTGTTAAACTCCCTTTCTAAGCACACAAGCTCTAATAGCAATTGTTAGTAATAACTGAGAGGGGGGGATTTAATCAGCGGCCTCAAAAATATTCCAATAATCAACCCTTAAAACTTAGTACCACAATATTTTACCTCTAGTTATCTTCAGTTCTATAAGATGAATGCCTCCAAATACTTTTATCAAATTACTACTCCTCGGAATGCTTTGTAAAACCTTCTATTGTATGTTTATGAAAAGCAGTCTGTTAATTTACTGACAGACGTTAAATTATCTAGAGTATACCAATCAATCCAATTAAGTTATGTGAAATGCAAAACACTAAAGTAATGACTCATAGACACATTGACACATGGATTTTTAATGTGGAAACCTTGTTAAGGGAAAAAACACTTGGGACCGGTAACCCAAAATTTTCACTCTTCTAAAGTGAGCTTGATGAAGAGCCAACCCTATTAAAGGTTACAAACACATTGTTAGGTGTGACCTTGTTAGAGGATTTAAAATTTTAGTCTGTCACTTGATATCGGGCATCTCTATGCTACCATCTTTGATCAAACACTCACTTGGCCTATCAATTGGTATCTGGCATCTCATGCTATCTTCATGATCAAAATTTTTGATACTCCATTGAATGTATCTCAATATAGAAAGGATCTTTAAATCCTGCTTGGTTAAGAGATTTTTTGAATCAATGGTTAAACTGAAATAGTATGATCTATTCACATATACAACTTATACTTGCATATTTTTAGATCTATTGTAATCTCATAAAATAATCTAATCAATGTATCTCTGTTATACCTTTGCTCCACTTTGATTCTTCTCAATGATGCCATGCTATATTGCTATCTATCTGCAAAAAACTTTAGCTCTTTCCTTAGCTTGATTGGTCAGTATTAAATGAAGTTGCTCTTCATCAGTTTCTCTTTAGCATCCTCTTTTTCATTCTCTCCCCCACAATTCGTAATGAATTGAGTTGTCTCTTTATAGACATTATATCACCATTTTTAGGTTCTTGATTTTATTGATCTCGGCGTGATCCACAATCTTAGTCTATTATATTTAAAGTGAAACTCCTATTTTATCTCACTTAGATCTTCTTGCCAATTGGACAAAATAGCTTTAAATACCTTACTTATCTTTGGCTTATCTTGTCGATGAAAACAATGATAACAACCAGTTAAGTCTTTATTTAGCTCTGCCAGCTAGATATTTTTTCATTTATGAGCTCTAGTTAATTTTGGTGTCTAACTCTTTGATAGCGTCAGTCAACAATCTAGTTCTCCTCGGGCTTCTCTGTCGGTTTACACTATGTTTCTGGCCGTTGGGTATGCTTGTGATTTCGCTCGTCAGTGTTCTTGCTCAGGTATCACTGTGACTTGATTGTCGGTGATCTCTGTTCATTGGGTTCCACTGACTGTCGATGTTTGAAGTCACATTGTGAATACTTGTCTTTTATGCATTACAGAAAGCATAATATTTATCTCTCTGATTCTCTAAAGTCTTTGACACTTTGTATATAACCGAGTAGATTATATCAAGTTGACATCAATGACAATACAATCCATTAACTAATTTAATGTCTTGCATTATCCTTTTGCATTTTGGTGATCAACTTAACATCTTCAAACATTCAATTATTTTCATGTCATCAATCTCTCCCTTTGGCATTGATGACAACATACTACATTATCATACTATACTATCACTAATACAATATGAAATATATAGTTTTATCAAGCTTTCCTAATGTAATTTGCATTATCCTTCTATATTTTGGTGATCAACTTAACATCTTCAAACATTCAATCAGTTACATGTCATCAATTGCATGGGAAACACTAGTCATAGTCTCAAGCCGGATCGTTTTGAATGGGAACAACCTTTTTTGAAGAGCTAGAAACATTTAGATTATAGGCTTGATAAGGCATACGATTGAGAACATGTTACTATCCTAAGTTACTTGGTTTATATGGAGGCCTATTTGATTGGTTCTTTTAATATGAGGATTGATGTAGGGGTTGATATGGTCTAAAATTCTGATTTTGTTGCCTCTTTATGTTTAGATTTTCATTACTAAAATATTGCAGGAGTCCCTTGATATCTAGTAGCTCAAAATATGGAGTTGGTAGGATATTTAATCAGCTAATAGGTGGATTATTTATTGTTGGTAAAGTAGGTACAACAACTTTAGGAGTATTTGCAAAGGTGTAGGTGGTTGTACTTCTAGGAAAAATGACATAGGTGGCCTTGGATAAATTTTCTCAACTTGTAGAAGGTTTTTTTAATCCCTTATAGATATTGAGTAGGCATCAGGAAAGATTTTACCACCCATAGAATGAATCATTGTTGAGATATCACTATTCAAAGTTCTTAGATAGTAAATAAAAGCATCATCAAATAAAGGCCTTACTGTTTGTGGAAGCCTTTCCCATGTATTTTGAAAATGGAAATTAAAATCTACCATGAGCTCATTAGGATCCCTTTTAATTATGTTTAACTACTACACTAAAAATAAATAAACCGACTTGTCCTCAAAAAAATTGCATAGTTGGTGACCCGACTAGTCTAATGTGACTGTAGAGTTAACGAGTAAGCCTCTAAATTGTTGTAAGGATTTTCCTTTGAATGATGCTACAAATAGCCCAATTTTAGCATTCTCCTATGTTATGTAGTGAACAAAAAAAAGATTGGCTATATATTTTATGTTCTCAATAGGAGTGGTTTGGTCCTCACCACTACAAAAGGAAAAGCTCTTTAAATTAGCTATAGGTATATCATCATGGTAGGTCAATTTTAAAGGGATACCTTGATTATAAGGAAAAAAAATTTATTCCTAGGTGGTGAATAGAAACCACTGGATCTTGGTATCTTGGGGCAGCAGTATGGAATGTTACAGAAGGTGGGATGGACTTGGTTCTTCTAGTTTAAACAATTATCTTCTTAGATTTTTGAGTGTATCTCCCTTTTCTTATAAGTGGGAATAGCTGTAAATATTCAAAAGGAATTGAGCTACCTCTTGTTTGTATTCTTCTCATATGTTACCTTGAACTAGATCTTATTTTCCAAATCTTGGAGTCACCAAGTATGTACTTAGTTACCTCATAAAATGTTGAAACTATTGTTGTACGCACCAAACAAGAGAAAGTGTAAAAGAGACTAAAAAAGAGCTCGTTGTCCCACATGACATGCCAAACATTGTTATCAAATAAGCTTGCACCTCACACTAAGCTATTAAATTAATAGCCCTGTGACATCTGGGATCATTCTCAATTTGTGGGTAACCTATGGAGAGAATGAACCTCTAGAGTAGGCTAGTTCTTTTTATTGTTTCACTTAAAAATACTACTTGCTGAGAAAAGAGTAAAGCGAACCTTTGAAAGATAACTTTAAACTACCTAGGTGATGCACCAAATTTGTTTTTCATGTCTATACCTTGTTATCCTAAATTCAAAACAACTCAAAGAGATCTTATTTTGCACAAATTTATAATTTTGCATCACAAACATGAGCACTTTGTAAAGAGGGCTATTTTATATTGTTATTTTTAAAGGAAAAGTGAATTTTTTTTCTTAAGAACTAGAAAAACCTAGATTAGTTTTCCTAATTTATAACCTGTAAGTGTACGCATTTTCTAACTACATATGTTGAAACATGCTTCAAATTTTTAATCCAAAACATAAGAAAGTGTTCATTCCATATATAGTTAATTGAAATAAAGGAACTTTACAGTAGTATAAGAATGAAAATGTGATTCTTACAATAAAAAAATCTTTAAGAGACTTAAAACTTGAGTTACAAACTAAATTATGCTTGAAAGACCTTTGAGAAGCTACAATGTTCTTGCAAAAAGAAGTCAGAACTAGCTAAAATAAGTCTAAAACTTCCTTATATATCTTTAAAATGAGAGAATATAAAAGAGTTTCTGTGAGAAATAATGAAGGACAAAAGACCCTGTCCATGTGTTGTAGCTACAAAGGAGTGCATGAATGCTTGAAAAATTCTTCAACTTTTTTTATAGGTTGGATTGAACAAATTTTGGCTATTCAAGGCTTTCCAAACTACTCCAAAAAGTGTCATAATTGAATAAAAATACCCCTTGACAATATTTATACCCCTAAGAGGCTTTAAAATGTGTTAAAATAGATCTTGAAGGGTATAAAACTACCCCTATATTTACTCATATATCCCCTATTTTCTTTCTCCACCTGTTTTCCAACTCATCAACTATCCCCTATATTTGCTCTCCACATTTTGAGCTAGTTAATGTCTTCATTAGATTCTATGAAGATAATTATTCTCTTGTTCATCCAAGGCTTGACGAATTCACTCTATAATTTGGAGGAAAATTATGTGATTCATCATTTCATTGGCAATGATCTCCATCTCATGTTTCTATTATTGTACATCTTCAATTAGCTTTCTTTCTTCCCAACCTTTCAATTGGTGTACTACTACATTTAGGATCTTCTCATCTAGGATGTCTTGTTATATTATAAAATACCATTATCCACCTCCCCATCCTTGAATTATCAGAATATGTAAATTATCCTCCTCCCTCCAATATTTTGTGAGGATTATCATCCATAGTTGCCTTTTAATAATTAGTTTTAAACATCATTAACATCTAGGATCTTCTTATGGTTGGGAGTCAAGGAAAAATGGAAATTCAGTCTCATTGCTTGGAAGGTGGTCTGTAAACCCAAAAAGTGGGGAGGGTTGGGAATAAGAAGCATCAAAAACACAAAAAAGGCTATCCTGGCAAAACAGTGTTGGAGAATCTTTGAAGAAGAAAAGGAGTGGAACTCTATAATTAAGAGAAAGTACCATCTTCAATCTCTTGAGGAAATGCTATCTAATCCGTAGAAAGTCACAGATTCCTTTATCTGGAATAGCATCTGCAAAGGGAAAGAGTTGATTAGAAAGGGTGTGAGATGGAAACTGGGAAATGGCAGGAAGATTAATTTTTGGAATGATAAATGTCTGGAAGGTAAAGCTCTCAGTGACAACTAGGACTGGAGGTCTGCGATTCTGGACTGCCGAGATATTGTGGGGGAAAGGGTGTCTGATTATTGGATTAACAATAAATGGGTGGACCTTGGATCCTTTGATGGTGATCTATCTCTTATCAATACCCAACTTAATACTTGGTTTCCTAACAACTCTTTGGATTCTTTGATCTGGGGCCCAGAATCTAATGGGAAATTCTCTATTGCCTCGGCCTCAGCCCTTCTGCTCTCCTGTGATTCTCAGCCTCTCTGTTCTCAGGTTTAGAATCCTAACCTTATTCCTAAAATTGACATGTTTTTCTGGCTTTTGGTTCAGGACAAAATCCTCATGGTGGAAAATCTATGTAAAAGAGGTTTTATAATGCCAAATAGATGCTATCTCTATCTCTCTAGAGCTTAAAATAGTAATCATCTAATGATCCACTGCCCCTACTCCAGTAAAGTTTGGGATTTAGTGTTTAAATTTTTCAATGTGGACTGGTTTAAACCCAAAAGTTTCCACGAGTTGGTCAACCAATTTCTCTATCCCTTAAAGGGCAAAGATGATAAGGAGATATGGAAATTATTCCTTCCTCACTTCACTTGGAGGACCTGGAAAGAGAGGAATAACAGGGTCTTTAGAGAGAAAATTTCTTCTCATATTATAGTGGCTAATCAAATATGCAGAAGTATGGTGGAGAACTTCAATGCCTATTCTAGCAGAAGTTCCAACTTCTTGAACATTCAAGAAATAATAGATACTAAAAATGGAAACTCCAAAAGTAATGAGGTTAAGAACAAGGCTCTGAGAGAAAATACTAGATGGACTGCCCCGCTAATTGGCTAGGTTAAAGGCAACTTTGATGGAGCTGCTAAGGGGAATCCGGGAAGAGCTGGTGGGGGAGGATGCATAAGAGATTGGGCTGGAAATTTTCTGGGAGAAATAGCGGCCCCATTTAGAACTCAAATGAATCATGTTGCAAAAGCTATGGCAGCCCGTCATGTTGTTACTTTGGCAAAGGAGAAGGTAATTTTGAAATTCTGGCTAGAGGGAGATTCTCAAAATATAATCTACTGCATAAAAGGTAAAACTAAGGCCTCCTGGACTATAGTTCACATCATTGATAAAATTCAGTTGATTATGCCTCTTTTCTAAGAAAGCTTTATATCCCACATGTTTTGGGAAGGAAATAAGGTTGCAGACAACTTTTTTTAACGTGGGAGTTTATAGAGAGGAAATGATATTTTGGAATGGGGAAGCAGACCTAAATTTAGAGATTTTGAATCTTATCAAGTATGATAAGATAAATCATAATGAAGGCTTACCTCAAATTAGAATTAATGATGATAATGACAGTTAAATTCAAATGTGTTGTTAGTTGTCAGTCGAGGGTTGAGGGTATGATTGATTTTGTCTTATCACATGTATTGTGGGTAACAAAGAGTATTCTAAACCAAAGAATTCAAAAGTTTGTTAGGTCCTCGCATAACCAAACTTTGTTAATTCAAAATTCTGCAACAATGGGAGTTGGACTTAAGAGGGAGGATCCTATGGATTGTTTGAAGTGGAAATTGAAGAAAAAGGTCTGGAAGAGACTTAAAAAGGGAGGTGTCACTCAGTACATGGAGCAGACAAGGAGATCACGAAGAATTTTGTGGTTGGATGGAGGATTGGGAAGGTTAATCTGTGGGGGAAATCTTTCCATCTTAATTTGAATATCATCTCTAATATTATGGGGCTTTCAGTAGAAGGTATGAAATTCTATAGGGATGATAAAAGGACGGGATCTCAAGCCTTTAAAATTTTCCCGAAGAATGAAGAAGAGGAAGCCCTTCTGACTAAAGGTATGGGAGATTATGTAGATATTAAAAAGATAAAAACCCACTGGGCTGATATTCTTACAATGATGATAGAATATTTCACTTTGGATGGTCGATATTCAAAAATTTACAACCTGCATTTTGTTTTCACAAATCACTTTAGGCATAAGAAGCTTGTGTCTTTCCCCTACTATCTGTTGAGTTCTTTGAATAATAGTATTCTGGAACACAAGAAAAAGGCCTCTAACCCTATGCTCCATGAAGGTTTTATTTTGTTAATCTCCGAGTATGTCAAAAATCAAATCTTGGATCCTATCCCTAAAAGGGTTAAAGGGAATCTTAGGAAGTTAAAACTAGAAATGAAGAAGGAGAAATCTAAGAAGAGGATAAAAAGAAAGAATAAGGAAAAGGAGAATATTAGGGATGAGAAGGAGGCTAGCCCTAATCCCTTGAATACAAAAGAGGAAAAGACCCAGGACGAGGACAGTGAGGTTGAGCCTGAGACTAATGAGGATGACTCTGGTAAAATTAAGGTCGACCAGGTTGAAGAGAAAGAGAACTCTAAAAATCTTGAGGATGAAAGAATGGAGGAGGGTAATATCAGTCAGAATGAGGAAGTAGAGAATAGGGAGATGGATGAAGATCACCAAGAAAAATAAAAAGAGGAAAAGAAGAACAAGGAAAAAAAAATCAGAGATCACTAAGGTTAAACCTAAGGAGAATTGGACCCTAAAGAATGATAATAAGAAGAAGAAAAGGCAGAAATTAAACTCTGAAATTAAAATGGTAGGGTTTGAGGCGGATGAGAGAATCCCTATGAGCAAGGAAGACCACAGGATTAGCTTGGAGAAGTGGATTGGGGAGGAAATGAATACTATGAAACAACACCTTAAGGATATGCAAGATGCTATGGATCCTATCAGTTCTAAGGTGGCAGAAATGGAGAAAGAGGTGTTGATTAAGGTAAAAAATAATAACACAGAGGATGAGCTAATTGCTAAGGTTAATACTCTTGTTGAAGATAAGCTGAAGGAAATAAAATCCCAAATTAGTCATAATGGCAACATTATTAGTATAATTCTCAAGCACAGTAATGAAGGGTTCAATGTTTTCGTCCAAAATCTCAAAGCACTGTATGGTTACTTGGAGATGAACCTGCTGGAAAGAACAACAATAACGATTGATGATGTTGCTGAGAGCTCGGGCCTGAGCACTAGAAGCCACAAAAGCATAAAAAGGAAAGTTCTGGAGATCCCTAAAGAGATGAAAGAGCTAAAGGACTCCATTGTCTTAATGGAAAATATGCAGAAAGAAGCTGAGGAAGCCTATGCAAAAATGCTTTAAGTTGGTTTCTATGCTAGAAGGTTTGTTGTTGTAATACTGGAAGTTGTGCTGGTAGCTGTGCTTTTTTGACAATCTTTTGTTTTTTGGGTTCGGGTGGCTTGCTTTGGTCCTACTCTTTTGTTTGTAGCAGGCTTTCCATGTTTGTAAGGGATGTTCGTGCTTATCTTTAGCTCTCTTTTGTACAAGGTTTCGGGGTCCTTTCAAAACTTGATTTTACCTTAATCAAAAACATCTAGGATCTTATGTCACTTGGTTGTCATGATGACCATGACTATGTTCTTTTTAATTTTTACTATTCGAACATTCTTGATTATTATCCTCTTTGTCTTTGGGTTACATCTTGTCATAAAACACCCTACCTAGTCCATTGTGTAACTATTATTTCTCTAGGACAATTATTGAATTTACTTTTCTCGTCTCTTGGCACTTCCATGAAATGTGTATAAATGTTGTGTGTATCCTTGTTACATAGTTATCCATAGAGATATGGGATTATCAGGAGTCTCTATATATTGTATTAATTTGAATTCTTCTTCTGATAATTGATTGATCTTGGAGATCTATAATCTAATATGAGTCTAGGATTACACTGAATGATGCTCTTCCTGATATCCTCCTTGGTAGATATGCAACTTGAACTATGCTATTTATGATATCTTCCTTGATACCTATGCAATTTTAACTATACTAATATGAAAGTATAGATATTGATCAATGGTCTTATACACTCTCTTTGTAATGGAAATGATCGATAATTTATAATTGTTTATCGCTTTCCTAGATGTAATGCTTTATTTTTATGTGATGATTGTATCTATGATTCAATTTAAGACTTCTATAAATTGGCTGATTTAAAATGGCTTGTCATTGTCTCTGATATAATATTTGTTACTTATGTGATGTTTAAATCACTATTTTTTTATTGTACTCTACGTATTCATGTAATTTGATGGTTTGACTGTTAATGGATTGCTTCCACTTAGGCATGTATCTAGTATAAAGTAATCTGATTCCCAATAATATTATTTGAATGATATTGAAGTCTCTTTAATATGCAGTGAAGGGATAGGAAGTGAGGGATTACAACTCTTCTTAATGAATCCCATCTCTTTGCAAAACACACCTCTTTGGATAATAGATGATTAACTCTTGGTAATCACATTCCTTAATGTTTCAATTCATTGTTTAATTATTTTCTTAATTATCATCAATTATTTAAAATATATATATTATTTATTATTAATCTTATGTCAAAATGGGGACATCACATTAAACCTTCTTGCAAATTATTATTTAATCTCATTGACATTTTCTCCAACACTATAGAATAATTTATTTGTTTGGTGAATTGTATAGTGGAATCTCCTATCCCTATATGGTTACTTTTTCTAAATAGTAAATAAGTTACTTTTACCTACCCCTAATTGTGTATTGTGTAGCATGATGAAATTATTGATCTTTTATAGTCTTCAAGAATACTCTTTACCATTCATTTTAGTATTTGTATAAACTATGATGACTAATGGTTTGAATATTGGACAAGGGATCCTTTGTCACAGGTCCAACATATAAAGAAGTGTGAAATGAGTTGAAATAAGTGTTCTTCTAATTTTAAAGGTAATTGGAGTAAATATATCATTGGTTGATGAGTTTGTGATGCAGTCAAGCTCGGAGGATCCAAGAATGGACTGTCCAAACTTGCAACCAACAACAAGACAACAACATAAACATAAAAAAACCAGAGATACAACAATTTATATCAACATATACTCAGATTTAGATTCAATTATGCAAAATAGTAGTCAGATTGTTATCAATAACCAAACATTACAATCAACATGTTGGGTTGTAAGGCCTTCCTGATTAGGGAAAAAACAACAAAAAACATTAACAGATCTCACAGGATCCAACATTCCTAGTCCACCCTATAGCTAAGTGGAAGGAACCAGATCTAAACTTGTGCTCACAAGCCTCCAATAAATCTGCAATTTCTGTCTACCCACTTACAACTATCTACATCTACTTATATCCTTTCAACTTATCAGCTTATCTCTGTCATCCTCTATCTATCTGCTTCCCCTTCCTAAACATCAACCTAGAATCTCTTTTTATACAAACTTGCCACAATTCAGCATTAAAAATGAAATAATAATAAACAATCACAAGTCAGCATCAAGAACACACAACCAACATGTCATCCACCAGTCAGCCTCCAATGATCATTAAATATGGATAGGAGAGTGAACCAAATAAGATATAGGTCCTCACACCTCCAACATGCAACCCCAAATTAAATGCACCGGTCAGCCAGCCCAAAATGATAGCAAAACCCCATCAGTGATCAAGAACACCGAAAGTAGACCACTTGATAAAAGGCACAACCGAGCCGAGTTCCACCAAACAGACACCACCAAACAACACAAAACACCACTCGGTAACTGAGACCAAGCAACTAGTCATCGAGACCAAGACACAAGTAACCAAGCAAACATGTAACTAAGAACTCCAGAAAAGAACCCCAAGGAAGTTACAAATCAGATTAACAAGCTCCCATGTAACCAAACCAAAACATGTTTTTGGTGACACAAGATTTCCAACTACCCCAAGATGCTCCTGCATCAGACACCCCAGGTGCGAAAAGATGTTCTCAATAGCTGGACGAACATTTGTTGGGATTTAGCACATAGATCCCAAACTGTTTTTTGATATACATGTCCTCCAAGTCCTCAACCAACACATTCTTGCCATGACTCTTCTTCTACAATCTCTGAACCTTAATGCCTGCACTGACCTCTGCAGTTATCTCATATATTCTACCAATGCTCAAGTTCCTCTTTCCTTTGTCCTCATCCTTCAAAGGAACCAAAATAGACTTCTAGCCATCTTTCATTATAGTAAATATGTTCCTCTTACAGTCATGAATAGCCTCTCTATCATACTTCCAAGGTCTTCCAAGTAAAACATGACAAGAGCTCATCTCTACAATGTCACATAATACTTCATCCTTATAAGAACCAATGTAAAAACTTACCATGCACTGATCTTTTACCTCTACTGCATGACCATCTTGAAACCAACTTATCCTATAAGGAAAAGGATGCCTCAACCTTTTCAAACCAATTTTTTGAACCATCTCCTCAGTAACAAGGTTATCACTACTTCCTCCATCAACAATCACCTTAAAACATTTACCACCAGACTTACATACCATCCTGAACAAGTTCTTCCTCTAAAAAGGATCTGCTTGCTTCTAGGGCAGAAATATTATCTTAAGAAAGAGAATCACATCCTCCACCTCAGGCTCATGCTCAGCAACCTCATTCACCACAGCATTCTGGTGACTATCGACCTTCTTATCTGCATGGGGAAATTCAAATGACTGATGTCCTTCTTCACCATAGTTATAACATGTACCTCTAAACACACCTCTACCTTTCCTTCTCCTTAGTTCAATAGGTTTTGGTTCATCTTCAACTTTCGGTTTATCTTTTACTGACTATTCTTACTTCTCTTTCCCTCGGGAATTACCATGATGTCTTCTCTTCAACCTATCTTCTACCTTTAATGCATACTAATAAGAATCTTCTACCGAGTCAATATTCAACATGCCATTCTCATCCTGGATATTGAATCTCACACCATTAATATACCTCACCACCTTTTCCTTAGAAAGTTCTCTATGCCCAAATCGATAGTCAACTTGTAGAACTCCTCAGTATAATCTTCCACAGTCATCTCCTTTTGTTTCAGATTCTACAATTTCTTAAATAACTCAAGTTCATAGATGGAAGGAATGAACTTAATCTTTAGATTTTCCACCATCAGCCTCCACCGATTGATCTTCATCTCACCTTCTTCTTCTATTTCCCTCTGCAACTCTTTCCACCATAAAGCAGCATGCCCTTTCAACTTAGTCTGTACCAATCTCACTCTAAGCAGATCTTCAATGTCTTCTAGCTTAAAGTAGTCTTCCAACTCACTAATCCAATAAATCAGATCCTTGAGTCTTGATGTACCTAAAAAATTGGACACCTCCATTCAGTAACTTGTACTCAATCAAGCTCTAGATCTCTACAATCGATCAGTTATGTCTCCTCCAGATCTATCCATCTGATCGACTTTGTCATCTCCACTAGATCCAACAACTTCAAAGTCTTTAACAACTTCCTCATAACCATCATCTATTCTTAGACTCTATGTAATCCAAAATTTTTGATACCTTCCATAATTTCATTTTTCATTGCCACCATCTCAAATCTAAATCTTTCTGTTATCCTCGCTTCCACCTCCTCTGATAGATCTGCAATCGCCCTAGGGTCCAATCTTATCGGAGGCATCTCTCTAGATCTTCAAAAACCCTAATCTCCATAAGAAATGAGCCAGCTATGATACCACTTGATGCAGTCAAGCTCAGAGGATCCAAGAATGGACTATCTAAACTTGTAGCCAACAACAAGACAACAACATAAACATAAAAACACCAGAGATATAACAATTTATATCAACATATACTCAGATTTAGATTCAATTATGCAAAATAATAGTCAGATTGTTATCAATAATCAAACATTACAATCAACATGTTGGGCTGTAAGGCCTTCTCGATTAGGGAAAAATCAAAAAAAACATCAACAGATCTCACAGGATCCAACATTCCCAGTCCACCCTATAGCTAAGTGGAAGGAACCAGATCTAAACTTGTGCTCACAAGCCTCCAAGCAATCTGCAATTTTTGTCTACCCACTTACAACTATCTGCATCGACTTACAACCTTTCAACTTATCATCTTATCTCTGCCATCCTCTATCTATATGATTCCCCTTCCTAACATCAACCTAGACTCTCTTTTTATACAAACTTTCCATAGGTCGGCATTACAAGTGAAATAACAATAAACAATCACAAGTTGACATCAAGAAAACACAACCAACGCGCCATCCACCAGTTGGCCTCCAATGGTCATTAAATCTGCATAGGAGAGTGAACCAAATAAGATATAGGTCCTCACACCTCCAACATGAAACCCCAAGTTAAATGCACCAGTCAGCCAGCCCAAATAGATAGAAAAATCCCATCGATGATCAAGAACACCAAAATCAGACCACTCAGTGAAAGGCACAACCGAGCCGAGTTCCACTAAACAGACACCACCGAACAACAAAAAACACCACTCAGTAACTGAGACCGAGCAACCAGTCACCTAGAATGAGCCACAAGTAACCGAGCACTCCAATAAAGAACCCCAAGGCAGTTACTGAGCATATTACCAAGCTCCCAAGCAACCAAACAAAACCAAACCAAAATATTTTTTTGGTGACACAAGATTGCCAACTACCCCAGGATGTTCCTACATCAGTTTGATAAGTTGATTAACATATGATGAATCTTGGAATTCAATCTTGTTTGATGCTTCAAACCTATCAAATCGTGAATCAGGTTAAGGATTCCATAGAGAGAATGAGAGGCCAATATAGTCCTGATCTACAAATTTGATTGGTATACCCAAACGGTACAAAGAACATCCTTCTGCACCCCCAATTCTACATAAGGTTCTTTGCATCGTTTGGGTGATACCACTCAATTATGATTTCCAAAGGATTCTAAATTATGTAAGGGGTGTTTCTTTGGTGATCCCTATATGGTTGTCTTCCACCTTCCATGAAAGTGGCTACACTAAATTTCTATTTCCTTCTATAGGGGATTAGAATCATTTATAGCAAATGAATGAACCTCAACATTTTAGAATCTAAGTTTTATGTCTCATCCCCTTCTCTCTTTAAAATATATTTCTTATTTTTATTTTTCTAGGTAAAGTGAGAGGGTTTTTAGGGCCCTGTTGGTAGCCTCTTTGTCTTAAGATAAAGGTATTTTTATGATCTATGCTCTTCTTATAATTATTTAATGTTTAACATGCTTCACATTTCACTTATTACTTGATATGTGGACTTCTTAACAAAAACTATAGATCATAATAGACCTTCTCACACCTTAGGGGCATCCCAAACCCAATTTTACATGTTGGACCTATATTAGCAATGGATTTGAAAGAAAAGTTGCTCAACAACTTTTGTTTCAAATTGACATTTTTTGACAAATTAATGTGAAACTTGACCAACCTCTCCAAAAACATTAAATTTTTGACAAATTTATAATTATTTTTCTAATCCAACCTCCATATCTTCCCTGAAGTAGCCAACAATTATATTAGTAGCTATAATCGCTAAGGGTGTTCCAGAAGGAGATGCTAAGCAATGAGGAATTTGCTTGTACTATGAAATTCTAAATGTAGAATTAACTAGTAAAATTTCCTTATGTTTCATGGCTTATATTGTGATATTTTTTAATGTGGAATTAACTAGTAAAATGTACTTATGTTTCATGGGAACATTTTACAACTAGTGTCTTAGGTCCCTCCATGGGATCATCACCTTAGATACCTAATGGTGGCCTCATAGGGGTCTCGAATCCCACGATGGGAATTACTACTCGCAAATAATCACTCTCAACTACTCAAGCACAACCACGATCCACTACAAACCCCTAATCATGATGAGTGAACCACTACTCATGAAACATGGGCCAATGAGTTTAACTAAAAAAACTACATAGTTGAATCCTTATATAAATATCACACTTTGACTTGTTATGGAAAATATCTCCTACCTATTAATTGATGAGCTTAAGAGGCTTTTCTTTGTAAAGCTATACTTTTCTTTATGGTGTTTCTCTCAACCCGGCTCTTATTCATTTGTAATATGATTTTCAAATGATGTCCTTAATCTCATTACTCTTATTGATGAGAGGAGTAATGTTGATTTTACTCAAGTGGATTCTGTATAGATCCAATCATGCACACTCAAATGAGGGTTAGTAGCACTGATTTGCAATGGGAGAAAGAAATAAAAACTACTAAGAATAAACCTATGGACAATAAAATAACAAGTAAAATAGAGGGAAACAAACGAACGCAAACCAAAATGCTTGAAGCTTCTATTGATTCTCTCTACTTCTAAAATGTTGTGTGTATGATGCTCAACATTGGTATTGACAACATATGTGACTTGGGAGTGTTGAGAAAATGAGATCAATGTGATAATTTGATTTTTCTCAATTCTTCATACAAGAATCTTGCAGAGTAATTGTGCACAAAGATTGAAATCCTGGATCCTTCAAATGGTTGAGAAGGGTTGATTATATAGAATATGGAAAATGATTTGGACGGATGAGATCAATCCCAAAAATTGGAGGATGAATGGTTGAGATCAAAAGGAACTGGAGAGGCAATCAATAAACTCCACCTCTTCAAGAATTGATTTATGAGATACCTCTTGGAATTGAAGAGTTGAATTGGAGTTACCTCTTGGACCTAAAGAGAAGATTTATTTGAATATTTAATTGATTTTTTGAAATTAAAGTATTCAAACATGAGATAATTGAGTTATATTTTGTTTTGAATAGAATTTTTGAGTGAAATTAATTTAATTAGAAGAATTAATTAATAATTTTAAATATTTAAATTTAAACTTTTGGAAATTTAATTTAATTAATTAATAGCTTGATTAATTAATTAAACAAAATTAATTATTTAATTAATTTTGGGGATATGATTAAATGATTAGGTGAATGGATTTTAGAAGAAATAGATGATTAATTAATGATAAAAAAAACCATTATTTAATAGATGAAAATTAGTACTTTAATGTATGGTCGCAAGTGTGTCAATTTTGGCGTGTCTACAAATTCAACTCTTTCTCAAGTATTAGGCTAATGATGAAACCAGCCTAAAATGTGGTTGGGACCCAACTGTTGCAAACTTATTCTAAATAATTGTTATCACTAAGTTAGAATTTGAAATTGGCGTTATGTTTATCTCTAGAAAACCTCGAAGTACCCATCCCCGAGATGTCCCCGCACTGGGTAGTTGGATTACCCGAGTACTATGTTAGTATGTTTTATGTTAAATGGTTTTGGTTCGATTTGCAATTTTTCTATGTTTAAGTATTTTAATTTGGTATATTATTCTGAAACATCATTTTATAAATAATATTTTAACTTCTACATAACCAGTTCTAAGAAGACTTTCGTAGCCATAGCCCAAATTTTTTTCCTATAAAGAAAGACCATGTCGGATAATATCAACGAAGAACAAAATAAGGAGACAATTTCTAGATTGTGGTCTAACTTGAAAACAAAAGGTGATAGAAAAAGTTATTGACCTTGAAAAATTTGTAAGGGCTTAAAGACTAGAATAATTATAATCAAAACAACTAAGAAACATTTTAGGGACCATGGTCACATTGAAGGGGGGCATGATTATCATTGATTGGTAAGTTGTTCATTATATCCTTTTAACAATTTATATACATAAGAAATCACTTGATGATGAGATCATGATCATGGTTTATTTATGTTGATCATTTTTATATAGGTCGAGCACCCCATGGCACATGATATGGACCACTACAACCTGAAGAATATGATTTTTGAAGTGGAGGAATATGGAGGTTTGAATATCAAAGTTGAAGATAATGATCCCATAGAAGATGACGATCATGCGCTAGAAAACACAATTGAAGATGATGGTACAAATACTTTGATCCATGATTTACATTTAGTACTGACGCAATTGATCATGATGATCAAGAAGACCTTGATGTTGTTCATGATTTACCTCTACTTGAGAAGGAATACGAGGCCCTTTACGAAGGTTCCCAAAAAACTCTTCTCTTTGTTGTATTGTTGTTGGTGAGCTTGAAGGTTATGAATGGTTTATCCAACATAACAATCTCACATATGTTAAGGTATGTCATATATATATCATTATAGTTAATAAAGGGTGAATAATGTACCATTAATATTCTTTATATTAACAAATTATATTTTTTTCTATAGATTGATAGGTGACTTTTTGTTACCACCATCAAATATTATACCTCGCTCGTACCAAGAATTATCTACCATTATGAAAGATATTGGAATGGAGTATCAAGCAATAGATGCTTGTACCAATGATCATATTATATATTATAAACAACATGAATTTGTAATAGAATTCCCTAAATGTCATACAAGTAGATGTCAAATAGATCATATAACAAAAAAGGTGCCTCGCAAGGTTCTTCATTATATTCTCATTATTCTACGTATGCAATGATTATTCAGGTGCACTAGCTTGGCACAATTTATGGATTACCATGCACACAATAGAATTCAAGATGACATTATTCAAATGTCTGTAGATGTTTCAAAATTTATGGACATATAGGAAAAGTGGCCAAACTTTAATGAAGAAGCTCGTAATCTCAAGTTTTCATTGGCAGCACACGATGTCAATCCATTTGGAGAGTTGGGATCTGTTTACTCAGTGTGGCCTATTTTTGTTATCAACAATAACATTTCTCTACGAATGTCAATAAAGAGGGAGCATATAATGTTGGAAATGATTGTTCTAGGTATTTTATCATTTAATAGTCATCTACATTTAATTATAAATATTGCAGTATAATGGTCATAATAATTATGTAAAAAAAATTCTCATTCAACTAGGTAAGTACCAAGTTAAAGATATGAATGTATATATTGAGCCTCTTATCGATGAGTTGCTGGAGTTATGGAATGGTGTCACTATGTATGACATCTCTAGACTAATAGGACAAAGACAATTTAAATTCCATGCAATGCTTGTATGGATAATACATGATGCCCCAGGGCTAACACATTTTTCTGGTATGTTATAGTGTTCAAGTTGTGCATGATAACTATAATTATAAAAATTAATATATTTAATCCAATTATAAATTATCTTGTAGGTTTTCAAACAAAGGGAAAATTTTCATGTCCAGTTTGTGGTCCAAAGATAAAATCTCATCATTCAAAAAGTTTAGGAAAGCAGGTGTTTGATGAGTTTAAGCACTTCCTCCATAGAAACCATAAGTATCAAAATACTAAAAAACATCTTTTCAATGGAGTGACTACATCAAAGCCACAAAGAATGACACCTCGCCTATGGAAGTTGGACTATAATATGATTAATCGTCAAGGTAATCTCATTCCATCTAATGATTTATGATTGAAATTTATATTTTTCTATTGTGTTTTGTTTACTGATGATGTAATTGAGGACCGTGAAGGTCGTCAAGAAATTAATGACCACCTTCCAAAGGGACTAAAAATTTTTTCTAGATAATTTAGTAGGTTTCCCTACTACGAACAACTACAAATTGTGCATTTGTTTGATACTATGCATATTGGAAATAATATAATAGAGACATTATGGAAAATATTAGATGGAAGGCGTGACAAAGAAAAAATTGTCAAAATTTGTAGTGACATTCATGAATCCAATCATCCAATGAAAAATTTCATTCAATCAAATAGAAATGGAGACCAAATTAATATAAGTGCCCTTCCTTGGTTATTAACGGACCAACAAAGCAATGCTATAAAAGAAGTCATGCGAAAAATTTGATTTCCCACAGGATTTGGTGCAAACATAAACAAGCTCATATCAAAGAAAAGTGAATTTGGGCCAGGGATGAAAACACGTGATTGGAATACCTTCATTAAGGTAATTCATTTTATTCTTTATTTACTATATATTTGTAAACTACATGTACTTTTCATTATATTATGTTAGAAAACAATGAAAAGATCATTTTATAATTGTTGCAGTATGTTCTACCTCTATCTCTCCCAAAACACTTCGACAATAATGTCAAGAAAGTCATATATGATCTTGGAAAATACATGAGGTAAGTAGTGTATCTTGGTGCTTAGTGTATTCTTCTCGGTGCTCGGTAAGTTTGTTACTCGATGAACACTGCACTCGGTTACATCTATTGCACGATAATCATTACCGACTAGCCTGTCTTTGACTCTATTACCAATTGGCAATTTGCATACATGAATACTAATGACAAACTTTAAAATCATATGGAGTAATATTCCCCCCCTTTGGCATTAGTATCAGCAACTTATATATGTAGTATACACAATAACTCATACTTAGTAACTCCCCCTTTGTACATGCTCTCGGTATGCATAGATATAGTATACATATGTTTCCCCCTTTTTTGAAATTAATGACAAAAAGAAATAACTTACAACTTGTCAAAATTGTTGGGATGGTTCTTCTGGAGATTTTCCATTAGTTTCTCCCATTCCTCTTTTAAGTGCTCGAGGGTCAACTGTTCCAAGTTCAGTTGAGCATGCATATCATAGATATTTTTGGTTACTAATAAGGTAGGGGTGGCAACCAAAGATTTTACCTCTATCACATGCTTATGAATCACTATTAAATGCAGTAGTAAAATGTCCTGAAGCTCAGTTACCTCTTCTCTTATCTTGTTCTCTTCCTTCTTCAATTCTAGTTTCAACCGCTGTGTGTGAATAACCTTGGAATAATGCACTTGAAAGTCGTGTTGCTCAGTTGTGAGATGATTTGCACTACATTTTATATCATTATCTAATTTCTTTAACTTTTCACTAATCTCAATACTGAAGTGATCTAGCGTGCATAGCTTCTATAGAATTGTAATGGCTTGAGTAATAACAGTTTCTAATGCTATTACAGATTCTAAGAGTGTTACCTTGTTAATTGTCACTGCTTGGCTAATCTTTCCAATAAGCTTGTACTGAATCTTCTTTTCTACTCTTTCCTCTACCAGCTGCTCGCCATCGTGGTTTGGGTCATTGATTGTCTCGGTAAGCAATGTGATTTGATCCATTATTGGGGCAGATTCATCAATGTTTGTATCAAGAACAACTTGCATTAATATCTCCTTCAATTCTTCTAACACCTGTGATTTCTTGTGTTCCAAACTCAGTTGTTCTTGTGCTGCTTTTCAGGTGCATAGCTCTCCATATTTGTTAAGTGATTCAGGATTAAGTGTCACCGGGTCACATTCGGGTATGTCAATGATTTCACCAAGTGTGACTTGACCCTTTCTCCCTTGCTTTCTCCCTTACTTTCTTCTTCTTCTTCTTCTTCTTCTTCTTCTTCTTCTTCTTCTTCTTCTCATGTGAACTGGAGGTAGGAGATTGTATCAATAAAAGTTGATCCTTATGCTCGGTATCTGTCTTTGGTGGCTCGGTGGTTGTGATGACCTATTTTGGTAGCTTGGTTATAGACCTTGTGTCAGTAGTAGAAATGTATACCATTGTCTTTGTGTTCCCTTTAGTCTTTTCTATCACCTTAATGGTATCTTTTGCTTCATCACACAGTTGTGAAACTCCACTTTGCTTAGTCTCTTTAATTTCTTCACCCTTGTCTTCTTGTGTATCTATGACCTTCTCGGGTGTAACCTTTGATATTTCATTTTCAATATCAATTTCTTAAACCAGTATGGGCAGTTTACCTAGTACCATAGCTTAGGCAACCTCGGTTGTATCTTGTCCTTTGAGGTTCTTGGTAGCTCTAGCTATTACTCCATCTTCCTTTTCTTTGTCATCAGGATCTCCTTCAGTTATGTCATCTATTATAATCTTTGCATGTGCAATATTTGTCAATAGCTCAGGAATACCGTCCAATACATTATCAACAGTTGCATATTCAACATTAGTTGTCTCGGTACTCAGTCGATGTTCCTCTGTATTGACTGTGGATGCAATATCCTCTATTTTCTTGGGTGGACTCGATAGATTTTTCCAAGTCAAAGTACTCTCTTCATCAACTTCTTTCAATTTCCCTTGAAGTATATTGAAGGCTCTGGATTGCTTTGGAAATTTTTTTGCATACTTTTTCATTGTGTCATCAATCTGTTCAACTGTGTATTCTGCCTTAAGTATAATGAGTGTTGCCTCTCTCATCTATTTCTCAGTTGTTAATGCATAAGTCCATCTAGTTGATATCTTGTCATAAAGTTCTTGTGGTATGTCTATATCAAGTTCTACAGTAACTCTTCTAAAATTAATCATCATACCTATAATTTCATCTTCCATTTTATCCTGATTCTCAGTTATCAAGTTTGCATAAGTTTATAGCTTCAGATGTCCTAAGCTTCTGATTATCCTTATTGCTTTTGCTACTTCATCAATAGTATGTGGTACCTTATTCCTTACAACCTTGAATTGATCAATGTTATCATCAGATTCATCCTTGTCATCTTTTTCTCTAACATACCTTTTCCTTTGTCTCGGTGATGGGGTCTCGATGGTAGCCTTAGTATTCCTTGTCTAATAAGTATATTTTGGTGAGGGTCTAGTGATTTTAGCAACTCCTTTCTTCAAAGGTAGCGAATGTGTTGTCACCAATCTTGTTTATGTCCTCGGTGGAGTCGCAGCCATTGTTCCTTTTCCCTTCTTGGCGTTAGGTGCTTCTTCTTGTATGTCATGTGTAGATTCATCTGATTTGGTGGTCTTTGTATCCTTTGCTTCTCCTTCACCGATTGTAGCCTACTCCTCAATGTCATCAACTAACTTTTCAAGTTCTTCATCAATGATAGAAAATTTCCTTTTCAATTTCTTGACAATCTTGGTCTTCTTTATTCCCATCTTCTCTACTTGAAGTCCAATCTGTATTCTTGTTTTACCTTCATCATATGTGCCAAATCTCATGGAAGATTTGTCAACAGGTTCATTAAGAAATTTCTCTATAGCCTCAGAAGCTAAATCTATGTCAATTTTATAATCCATAGGAGGTAGCCATGCTATCCTAGGCAATACTGCTTTGATGAGAGTTGTGTCGGTGTCAAATACAAAACATATATCTTCTTTATACTTTTCTACCAGCTGGATTGGTATTCTTGTCCTTTTCTCCATTCTCTCTTTGAACTTCATAAAATAATCATTCATAATAGGTTCAAAATTTTCTCCTAGACTCTTAATGAGTTCATCGACTTGCACAATATTTGGTTAGTTGGTCTCCCAAGTTACATTACCGATGGAGGGAAAGAAGTTTTGCATATAGAAAAATGTACACATCAGTAGAGAAACAAACTTACATGTATTCGATCTTGTTGATCTGATTGTCCTCATATTTTATTTCAGTTCCCTTTGCAATAACTCAGCTAGGTCGAGTTGCGAACCCTTTTTCACTATTTTGTATGCAATGTCGATTGCTCCACACATGAAGCTATTAGGTTTGCTGGATTGAAATATTTTGTATGCAATAACATATGCTCCATATCTTAATTTAGGGTCATTGATGGTGTTGATCCTTAGACCTCTACCATCCCACTCGGCTCCTATTAGCTTATTGATTTCTAATTTGGGCGGGTGCCTTAGGGATTTTGTTTTTTCGGTTTTCGGATACCCAGTTACTGCATGTATAACATCTTTATCGATCTTCTTCGGTTCATCTAGCCATAGTTTACCATCATGTACTCAGCTCAGTACAATGCGTATCCACTTGTCTTGAATTCCTTTAGGAAATTTAGGGCATTAGTTAATCCTTTTACTTCCAGGTGTTTGTGATCGTCTTTTAGTTTCCCATTAGTGCTAAGCTCCTGATATGTCACAATGAGCTCAAAATCACCTATTTCACCGATTTTGCAATGAATGTATGCTCTCACATCATGAGCCAGAAGAATCCTAGGTGGTATTGCATAGAATGTGGATTTGTCATTGGGTTGAGAAACAACCTCTGAATGAAATGTTTAGCTGGGTTATGTGCATGTCAAATTCTTGATTAGAATTACCTTCTTGCTCTTGTCATTCTTTGCTTTCATGGTTCGAGACGAAGACACCACTGTGTTTCAAATTAGGGCTCCCAACGAAAAACTCAGACATCTCGGTTAGTGCAAATGCTTACTTGATATGACCTTCAACTGCTCATAATATGCTTTGAATCTCTGTGAAATGCTTCGCTGTGAATTCTCTCTTAATCTCTCTGCTCTTCTCTTTGATCGTTGTGTGAACAAATGAGTTCACTTTCCTCAAATTTATACAAAATGCTCTTAGTAGATGCAATAAATGCTCATCAAAAACCACTCAATCAACAAACAAATAATTGGTTGACACTAAACATATATCAGCTTGGTGAGTATAATAGATACTCAGTTGACTCAGCAACTCGGTTGTCTCTCACATGTTCACCGACTGGAATTTCTTACTCGGTATAGATTAACCGACTCAACTAGTTCAAAGTTATCAAAAATATAATACCATAGTGCATCTTAATTCATGCTAATTTGGCATTCGTATAATGAATATAAGGAACTGATGTAAGATATAACTTTTCAAAACATAGTTCCATACCTGCATGTATTTCTTAGGTGGAGTTGGTGGAATCACCTAATCCATCAAATGAGGTGTCATTGACTATTGTGTTGGCCCAACATTGTCATTTGATGCTCTCCTCCACATTATATTCCTTATTCGCATGATTTCTTTGACTTTTTTTCCATTTCCTATATCTATTAATCAGTTTCTGTAATCTTTGCTTAAGTGACCGACCTTCTGACAGTGTGTGCATGCCATTCTAGAGTTTGACCAATTTATAGATTTAGTTCTCCATTGTCTCATATAGTTAGCTGCAATATGTCCATATCTACCACATGTTGTGCAACTATCCCAAGTGTTATCATCCCAAGCATATGCATTACCGTGTCTTCTCGGTTGAAATGCTTTCTCTTGTCCTTTTAGTTTCGAGATTTGCATCATATTAGTCCTGCATTCTTGTGATGTGTGACCATGCATGTTGCAAGTGAAAAAATATTTTTCCATGTAGGGTTTCTTCTATGGTTTATTCATCTTAGATCTACATTCATGTGCTTGATGTCCATGCTTGTTACAGTTATAGCAATTACCATTGAATTTAGGAGAGTTTCTAGAAATACCTTTTGCTTTGCTTCTGCAAACGTTTGATGTGTGGCATGATTTTCCACAATGATGGCATGAGGGTTTTTTAGGCTTCATGTTTGTGTAGACATTCCTCTATTTAGCTTGATTTGACGATTCTCCATGCTCAATATACCCTAAACTGGTATTGTTGTTAAGTCTCCTTTGATTGTTCATAAATTCATCCATCCTCTTATTACTTTCTTCAGATCTCTTAATCACCTCATTATGTTGTTGTAGAATCTTCACTTCATTTCTCAGTTTTTCATTCTCTTCTTTTAATTCACCAATAGCTTCCAATTTTCTAGCAAGTTCAATATTCACTCAGTTGGTCTCATGACTCATAGCAACCATCTGATTGGTGATCTCAAAGTAATGTTGTGTAAGACTCAATATTTTAGACTCTTCCTCATGTAGTTTTCAGTCATTTGTCTCATGTCCTAAATAGCCATATTTCTTTCTTGTTCAAATTTCTTTGCATCATTCAAGACTTCAACCATTCTAACCATTTGTGTATCTTGATGAATCTACAATACTTTCACTTGTTTAGTAAGTTGTCGATTATTTTCAGATAGTTTTGATATGGTTCCTTCAAATGCATCAGATATGCTACCAGATTAAAATCCAAATGTATCAAATGGGTCATGTATCTCTTCTTTCTGATAATCAGTCTCATTACAGCGAGATTTCATATCTTTTCTCTTAACCAACATCTCCTTTAGTTTCTCCTTGGCTTCTTTATATTGTTCAATGTAGATATGCAAATGTGATTTCTGATTCTCAATAGTTTTGTCAAGTGTATACCTTTCCATTGTAAGATATTTTCTCTTCAGTGATTAAACTTTCTAAATAAGAGAACTAGCTCTCATACTAATTGTTGGAATGATATAAAGGTGTGTACTGAGAGGGGAGGGGTGAATTAGTACCCTTAGAAACTTTTCAAACAAATCTTTGTAATCATAAACTGTAATAACCGACTGAGTAGTTTACTTTTACATGAAATGTCATTGCTGAAATGTAAATGCATGTAATCAAAACAATAAAACTTTCATGAAACTCAAGTACACATAACACATATATTTTGGTATCGCAGAAACCCCTATTAGAAGGTAAAAACTGTAGTAGGGATGAGATCCACAAAGCTTCACTACTGCAGTAATAAAGTAGCTTGTTAGAGCTTACAAAGATTGATCACTTTTGGTGACCATACCCTGTTAGGAGCAACAATAAGATTGATTAGATCTACCTCGTGTGAGGATTTTGCAACACAATGTATGTGTGCACTCTGTTAAGAGATTTAGGCAAAGACGGTTAAGTCTACTCTGTTAAGAGATTTTGGGGTTTGTTACAATTGTTAGAGAGTAACAAAATTGTGATCTAAATAAATACAATCTAAATATTTAGGATAACAGATCCTTTAAGTACAATAAACTTATCACCTTTTTGTGACTGATAATACCTTCTATACTATTTGGTAGCCTTGTATTTGTTCTGAAAACTGAATGCTTCAATGAAATCCTTGGGAAAAAACCCTTGTCTAATCTTCTGACGTCCTTGGTGTGGTGACTACTTTATCATAATTTGATCATCATACTTGCAAAAATGACATCTTATCCTTATATATATCAAACCTCTTGACCTAATTAGGGTTTTACAATATATTAGAAAACCTAAGATCAATGGTGTACAAAATTTACCTTGATCATCTATACATATGAAACATAAATAATTAATGATTGCATTCGTAATTAATGTCCTCCTTAATCATTGTAAACCGTCTTCCAGCTCAGCAAAAGGTTGTTACCTAGATTGATGTGTCATTACAAACTTTTACGTAACTGTTGGTTTATTTGGTAAATACTGTCTCTCGGTGCTTAGTGTATCTCGGTGCTCGATGTATACTACTTGGTGCTTGGTAAGTCTATTACTCGGTGAACATTGCACTTGGTTAACTATGTACTCGGTTAACTCTGTTGCATGGTGATCATTACCGACTAGTTTGTCTTTGACTCTGTTATCGAATGGAAATTTGCATACATGAATACTAATGACAACCTTTAAACTCATATGGAGTAACAATCCGTACACGACTGTCAGTCTTTCCTATGCCTAAGAAAACCGGTCTGACTGAGACTTCAACCAAACATGTGTTGACATCAATGACAAAACATGAATGCCAACAACTCCAATAGAAGCCAATTGGAACAGAATAACTTGTAAGAATTTTCCTAAGGAAAAGAAATAATATGCCAAGATCTAGAATCTTAATTGATAGCAAAAACAAGAGAGACAAAATGATATGATCCTCAATTGACTAGATTCAAAGATGATCAATGATCAAACAATAATAGATCAATACAATGTAGGAGTGCTTGAATATATAGGAAATGCAATAAGACTACATGATAAGGAGATGATAACCTATCAACCACATTAGGTGGAATCACATTTACACCAAAGGTGGATCATCCTCCATTATACAATTAAGTGTGTGTAAACCTGTGCAACAATGTGAGGATAATAATGTGATAAGAGCACTAAAGGTGGATCTCACACATGAGATAAAAACTACTCCACCTAATATTGAATTCTCCTACATGTGCTAAAATAAAATTCAAACTCATATGTGTCTACATGACAACTAATATGCAAATGCATTATGCTAAGTAAACTTAAGTAACATGTAATTAGAATTATTAATTACACCAACTGGATCGATGATTAGATCGGTTTGATAGTTGGAGATGATAAATCCGACATGTGTAATGACATCTATGCTTTTATTTGAGGTTAGGAACATGTTTTGAGAACATATCTAGCTGACACTTCACATGTTATCTTGTTCTTGAGGCTGACCGTTTGAGTGAATATCTTTGATGAAAGATATATAAGCTCAATCTTTTGAGATTTTTAGACATAGTGATGGTTAGATATGATTAAGATATACTATGTGTGATTGATGGATAAGTGAGAAGAGGTTCAAATATTAATTAAGAATATCTATATTCTACTTAATGGAACTGTATAGGCATTGTTGATGTTATTTCTTACTTCACCCTTTTTGGATGTAATCTTTTGTATGGCAGTGAGCCTCAATATATGTTTTTTATTTTGAACACTGAGCTCTAGGTTGTAAGCTTGAATGCATGTGCATTCCCCTCATGTACTAAACCCCTAATAGGGTAAATTATTTTTGCAGAGATAATTTGTGGGTTCTATCCCCACCATGGATTTTCCCTTCACCTGGTTTCCACAATAAAAATTATGGTGTTATAATGTTGTGGGTGCTTTTCTTATATTTTAGTTGTTTGCTTTTAGTTATAATTGGATTATGGTTATGAAATCAAGTTAATAAACTTATGAGTGAAAGAATATTGATTCACTTCTCCCTCTCAATGTTCATCAATCCTAACAGAAGACTCCTACTAAAGAAGCATTGTACTACTATTGTATTGTAACTGATGTTACAATAACACAAAGTGCTATCCTTTTAGAGTGTGGGGTGTTTCTCCCGAAAGTGTTTTCCCCATGATATATGATGTATTGCATGGTGTAATATTTATGCAGGTTTATAATCTTATTATAAATGTGTTTTTGATTCTACAACAGTTAAGATTTGTCAATAAAATTTGCACTAGATCTTTTTCACACCTTATCTTTCTTTCAATAAAGTGACCATCCATGCATGACATCACATTATATACATCTCATATAGAACCAAGAATTATAAGTACATACATAAACATCACATATAATCATGTAATTATCATAGAAATATCCTTCACAATAGTAAATATTATAAACACAAGGCATGGAGATAGAAATAGATCGCATCATGTAGAGTTGCCAAAAGTGCATCTCTCTCTCTCTCTCTCTCTCACACACACACACACATATATATATGTATGTATGTATATGTATATGTATATGTATATGTATATATATATGTATATATATATATATGTAATATATCCATATATATATACATATATATACATATATGTATATATATATATATGTGTGTGTGTGTGTGTGTGTGTGTGTGTGTGTATATATGTATGTATGTATGTATGTATGTATATATATAATCTGTCAATGTACAAAATTATAATGTATATAAAAAAATGGAGCTCGCAAGCCTAGTATATCAAGTGTTTATATAATATATATCACCTTGTACTATCTCCGCCCTCTAAGCCTTCCAGACTAGTTGGCCTCACCTCAGATGGCCCTACATCAACCTACTTAGAAGATGCCTTGTGTTGTGATCAAGGTGAACTTAATAATCTTATAATGTATCTAATTCTCTTAGTTCATTCACTATGCGTACGACCATGCAATCAAGTAGTTGTATAGATAGAAGTCTTGAGGTCTAGGGGAACAACATCCTCATATAACATCCTTTAGTACCTAGTCACCTACTCATGTGACACATCTGATCAAGTGAGTCTCACATACCTATGTAAGACAAAATGCCAATATACGTCCTCACATATTGCTCCACTTGTACAACCTTGATCATATCCCTATACCTCTCTTCAATGGTGTTGTCTCTCTCTATTGCCAATCTGGACCTCTCTGCCTCTAAAGAATCTAACCTAGTCTAGAGATCAATATTTTTATATCCACACATGTGTCCATAGTACCCCAATATCAAAGATATCCTATACCTCCTCAAACATTGTCATACCCTACATAGGCACGTCATTCCCCCAGTTGTCCTCGTCACCACTATGTGAGAAAGAGTCACCATAACTAGAGTGCTCTAAGATGGACTCCTCTAAACTAATATCATCTAAGATCTCCCCCTTTTCCAATACTAGGGAAGAAACTAGAACTAGAGCATAACCACCTCCACCACCTACATCACCCTCATCATCTACATCTCCTCTTCCTCACACCATACCTCTATTATAGCCTCTACCTCTATCCCTAACTCTAAAACCTCACCCTCAACCTCTCACCTATCCCTATCTTCATACCATCTAAGATAGAATGGATACTATAAGATGAAAGGAAACTAAGTGTGTGAAAAATAGTTCCCTACGCTAAACTCCTCAAAAGAGGATCGTGCAAATTCATATTTAACCCTTATCAATTACAGAATGTTAATAGAATTAACTTAGATGTTGCTGTAATAACATGTATACATAGAAAAATGAGAATGACACAATGATTTACCCTGGGGAAAACCTTTCGGTAAAAAACCCCAGCACTCCAAAACCTGCACAATGTATTAATCAAAACTGTTACTGTTTACAATACACTTGCAATTCAAGTTCTTTCAGGAGATAATCGACACTTGAAGAAAAATTTGGCAGCATAACAGCATACCAACAATACACTGACTTCTCTACAGATTCACAACCCTAAAAAATGCTTATATCACGTGCTTCTCTTTTTAGGCCAACTTCCAAAGGCAACTGTATTAGGGTTTTACCATTCTCTGAGAAAATAGGAACCCTGAACCCCACGGTTGCAGAAGAGTGTACAGTACTCAACATGATCAGCTACCACATGTCTTGCATGTCTTCACCCATTCTCAAATCTTTCACAATTAGCTCTTACAAATATTAATGACCGTCATAGGAATCCGTCATAACCGTTTTAGTCATGATTACCTTACACATTGTCCAAAGTGCCGACATTTGGAAAATAACCTTTACCACAGAAAGGGATGCCTAGATCCACCCAGACCAAGTTTGATCATCCTTGTCATCTTCCAAGTGGAGTGAAAACACAATATGTCCACTCAGCTAAATGATAGAACTTATATCAAACTTAAATACATTATTTGCAAACAATTAATTGCAAAACAAATAATAGTAAATGTAAGGAAATATACAAGGAAATAATATCAACCAAAATTAGTGGGTTACATTTGTAAACCTAAATGTAAACATTGCCATATATCCTATTAGGATTCGTAGGTTCTCTGAGCAAACCCAAATGTAAAAATTATCATATTCTATAAATTGTATACGACTACGATCTCGGGGTTTCTTCCTGATTCTTCCACGGGGGAGTCATTGAATCAGTATATATTAATAAAAATATGGTGGGCATCCCACTTTGGCTTTTAAAAAAAAAAGGTTGAGACACCTTGTCCTAACATAAGATATATCAATATTGTGGGCCTATGAGTGACTCACCATGCGTCATACTCTAGGCTAGTACTTGCATCCATTATTCTTAACTTTTATCCCTAGTGAATTAGTTTAAGATTGTCAAACTCTACATACACCACCTAACAAATAATCACTGATACCTAGTTAGTGACCTCTCTACTAGATTGAGAAAAGTGAGTTGTCCCTACTAGTACACCCTCTCACTCCCAAAACTTCCATGAAAAGATCTAATTAGATAACTACATATCAATAATATATTGAAACTATTTGGAAAATGGTGTCTCAACCTTGAAATAATTACAAAGCTATTATTGATATGTGAGAGATGGGGGGGCTTGGGGTGTTGGGGGTTTGAAGGGATTTATCATTGGGTCATAGGTCCAATGATAGATATTGTGTATGCCATTGTTGGGTTGTTTTAGCCCGTGGTTTTGTAATACCATTTAATGGTTTCATGTATTGTATTTTCTATATAATAGGTGCATGAGAGACATTGTAATGTATTTTGAGAGTCTGGTAGCTGATGTGTTGCCTTTGGATCTTTGTTAGCAATAATCTTGTGAGAAAATTTCTCTGCAAGTACATTGTAATATGTTGTTGCTTTTTAAATAATATATTGAGTGACTTTTGGAGTGTGTGGTTTTTCTCCTGAAAGGGTTCCCCCCACATAAATCATTGTGTATGCAAGGCATTGTGATGTATTCTGAAAGTTTGATAGCTATTGAGTTGCCTATGGATCTCCATTAGTGATAATCCCAAGAGAAGATTGCTCTATAATTATATTGTAATTGGTTAACTTCATTTCTAAATAATATGATTTCACAAAAAGATTTTCTCCTTGTAAATCACTATGTTGTGGTATGCATGTTATTTATGTTCATTTTTATTAAGTTTCTCTAACTATTGCAAAGATATATGAATTTTTTACATTATCCTCCTCTCAAGATTAGTGTAGGAAGTTGTTCAACAAGTTAACTTCCTTACAAGGGCCAAATTGTCCATTGGATAAGATATGTTTGCTAGCGATAGTAGGCCGAGTCAGCATCATCATCATCCCAAGTATGATAGTCTCTATACAATTGCCATATGAAATATCTCATAGCATCGATCTCTTGCTGCCAATATAATGTATTTCAAACTTGTCTCTATGTAGTTGCATATGAATAACAATAGATATATGGTACTCTTTCTCTAACCACTTCTCAAAAACTAGTTGACACACGACAATATGCTTCCACACCCATGTCTATAGAAGTGTCACACCACACTCCAAAGATTGGGCGTGTACTATTACACTAAATATAATAAATAATATAGCATGCAGTAAGATACACGGTCCTTTTGCATACACCATACTATCTGTACACATATCTCAAAGCATCTGACCCCAATCCACTTGAAACTTGTGACCAAGTTTGTTTGGAACATGTATACCAATTATAATTGCACATAGCACTACAATGAATCAATCGTATAACCACACCTTCATTGACCAACAAATCTCATAGTAATCATCAATGCCAAAGTCCACCTTCTCACACTTAAATACTTTTGTTAAAGTGGCTATCCTACTTTGGAATCATACACAACACACTTTTCATAGATGGGAATGTGAAGAATCCACCACACATCCTCAAAGGTAATGAATGCCTCACAAGTGGGCAGATGAAATGAGCTTGTCTCCAAATTCTATCTCTCTACAAGTGTCATGATTAGACTCATATTAGCCCTAATTTTGGACATATAACATACATGGTAAAGATTGAGAGAGTCTAGAGTATTATGTTCATACTCATCAAACTAGGATGACAAAGCTATGCACTTAGGCCTACTCTATTGGTTAATTAAAATAGGAAGGTTAACTTAGGGTTCAAAATATGCTACATGTCAAGCCAAGCAAACATTTGACTCAAATGGACCAAAAATATAACACTCAACAAAAAAAGCATGAAAATCATATTCATTAAAACACATGTATTGATCCAAAACATTCAAATATAATACACTAATATATTTGTTATTTTAAATAGTCATATGTAGTGATTTAGCAATTATAGTGCATGACAATCATATGTGACATTTTATCATGCAAATGTGATACTTAAACTAATGCATGTAGTACAATTATAGCCCAACTGCAATAACAAAACAAATGTGAAAAATGAATAGATGTGCCATTTTAATCGTGAATGTGGTACTTTAACCATACATGTGGTGAATACGCCTGTATATGTGATACAACATACCAGTCCTAGGTCCTAGAAATTAATGAGAAATAAATGCACTTAAAAATGCATATAGGGTCAAACACTTACCTTTCCATCTATGCTAGTTCGTCAACCAAAGGTCTTGACGCACTCTGCCTAGTGATCCTCACATTTAATGCCTTCCATAAATCTGCAACAATAACTTTAGCACTCCTTAATCTCTTAAAATTATCCAAAGATATTGTGCACAAATGACTTGAAAATGACTCTCTTGGGCCTATTTATACCCATTTTTGGTCTCAGTGGATGTGCACGCACATAAATTTCTATTGGCTACAATTGTTTTTGCCTTTAGGAACCTCCAACTCGAGCATATGAACTCAATTTTCCACACTAAACACATATTTTAACTCATAAACACAATATCAACAAATTGATCCTCACTTCACAATTTCTTGATCAATTTCTCAAAGGGGCACCATATTACCTCATCATCGCCTCATTCACACTAGGGCATACGGAGGCAAAATTTTTATAATTTTTCTTTAGAACAACACTCAAAATTGCATCATCTTAAAGATGTAAACACCTAAAATTGTCTCGACGCCTGCAAGCAACACTTTTTCTAATTTTCCTCTTAATTATTTAGTTAAATTAATGTCGTTCTTCTAATTCAAATTCAAAAATCAATATTTCCCTTCTTTCTCATAATTAAATAATATTTAGTTATTTAATTATCTAATTTTCTCCCAATCTTAATTGAATAATCTTATTATTTAATTAATCACTTTCCTACACTTTAGCTAAAATAAAATTTCTTATTTAATTAAATTAATTTCTATTTCTTTCTCATAATTAAATAATATTTTAATTATTTATTTAGTTAACTAAGTCTTCTATAATCACTTATGAGAATAAAATTATTCTATCATATAATTCAATAACAATGAGTTGTGCCTTCAAATAATTTTATAACAAATAGGGATAAATAAAAATGTTATGCATAAGCAGATTTTTATTATACTTCTAACAAAGATATTTGCCAAGTTTGAGAATTGAAGTTTGTAGGTTTTATAAAGGAGGATCCCAATAGATTACCAGTTAACAAGTTACAACAACACTAAGCATTTGGACATGTACCCAATCAAACAAAGATTGATACATGTATTTATTATAAAAGTTGTAAATGAGGGAATGCCCTCATCACTTATATTGTATTTTTCTTTATGGCCTAACGTCTCGGGCAAGAATGGAGGTTTTCTTTTGTGTTCTTTCCTACCAGTGCCCGCAGTGAACGAAGAATCATTGTAATTTAAATATTTAATCAATAAAAAATTTTAGGCCTTGGCCTATTATCGATAAAAAAAAGTAAGTCTTCTATAATTAAATAAGTTCTTTAATATATTTAATTATCTTCTTTAAAAAAAAAACAACCTCTTCTAATAATAAATAAAATCTTCATAGGCAAAAGCCTACAACACAATGGTAACTTGTGAGCCTCTTAATTGGGAGGTCATGGGTTCGAATCTAATCAACTTAATAATAATAATAATAATAATAATACTCTTAGGCTTCAGGCGATTACCTATAAAATAAAATAAAAATATTTATTTTATTTATTTATCTATTTCATGCACATGATTAAATAATTATTTAATCCTAACTATTCTTCTACTTCGACCTCTCTAATTTCCAGTCACTTTCAGTTCCACATCATAATTATCTAAACTAGATAGTCTCAATTAATCTCAGTCATTGATCATCTATATCCACCTCTTAATCTAATATCTCAAATGAAATCCTAAAATGCAAAAAGAACAACTTGGATCTCTCATTATCATTAAACATAGTCTTCAAATCTTTGTGCAATCATAAGGTGAACATAGAGCTACAAATCTAAGAGCCAGCATTACAACACAAAGAAGAGAAGAACAATGGAGGCTACATATAGAATGAATGCAATTTCGTTGGTTTGTATTTGATTTATTTATTTGCATTGATTTCATTCTCTCTCTATTGGTTGAGTAGGTTAGGTTTATAATTTGAGATTTGTGGTTACTCTTATATTATATATTGTATTTCCCATTTCCTACCTCATGTATTAGATATGATTTTAAAAAAAAATTATAATCAAGTACCATAGTCAAGGAACCAAACAAGCATTCACAAGATAAGAATTGTTAAGATTAGGTAATACTGAGAGGGGGTGAATCGGGATTATAATACTTTAAATTCAATCTTAATAACTTCCAACTTAACCATACAATAAATGAAATGAAAATAACATACACATAAAGTAGATTGCTCATAACACCATGATTTGTTCATGATGAAACCCTGTCCAAGGGAAAACCCCGGTGGGGATGATACTCACAAATAATGCACTAAGAGTATAATGTCCCTGTCAGGAGACTTAGCCCAGTTAGGAGTTGAATATTACATTTATCACATATCCATGTTAAAGGATAGAGACCCTATTAGGGGTATACAATGAGTACACTACTCTTGCAAAGCAATGTTGTTCAGTTACAATGATTTATCAAAATGAACAATACAAGCATCTGCTTTTCTTAAGTAGTCCCAATTATAGATCACATCAACTTCTATTTGATTTTGACATCACGATGCATCTACACATTCCATCTATGCATTCACATCATAAAACAACTCTACTTATATAATCGATCACAAAAATTTCTTCCAGTCGGCTCACAAGAACATCACAAAACGTGTCCAACACTTAACCAAATATCAAATCCATAGTCGGCGATCATACTCTAAAAAATTAGGGTAGGACCCAATCTAAATCCAAAGTAGCACTTCTGGATTCCTCAAATTACTCCCTTAATCATCGCGACATTCAACTGCTTTGTTACACTACTATACTATCTTTGCATGACTTCAACAAACTGTAACTCTCAAAGATGAACTCCAAAACACAAGTAACCTTAACTAAAGGTCTACTATATCCCAAAATATCTCTCTAAGATCACATGACTTAGTTCTCCATTTAATATGCTCGCTGACCAAAACTATGTGACTATACCCAGTTAACTGCTTCCTGGACTTAATCATTTTTACAAAACTGAATCCCCAAATGTGTCTTGTACTTCAAGCGATCATTCCAATGAGTAGTGTTGCCATAAATGACAACCTATAAACAATGCTAATCAGGCCACTTGCCAACAATCTCCCCTTTGACATTGATGGAAATACTTAGTGAAAAATGACTAAGCGTTTAATAACAAATGACTGACTAAGTGCACATTTTTCATACTTATTATTCCCCCTTTGACATCAATGACAAAGGTGTACTATAAATAGTATCTATATACAAATAAAAATTGCACAAATGTTCATCAAAAACTCATACCATGTGAAGTTTATCTTGGAAAGAGCTTTCCAAGATCTTTGCCTCTGCAGTCCATGTCTTTACCAAAATATGACCAACATGTATTAGGCCATTTAATGCAAAAGATGAAGTCTCATCTTCCTTTAGTTTAGTAGGCATATTATCAGTGAGTGCCTTCATTGTTGTCTCCATTTCAGAAAGGTGTTTTTCAAGAATTGATAGTTTAGGATTGATTAAACTCTTCAACACACCAAATCTTCCTATCACTCTCCCTTTCTTTGTTTCCAATACACTGATTTTTTCCAACAACCTGGACACTTCTTTATCTAACTCTGCGAAAATATGTGAGGAGGACTCACAACTATGTATCAGCTTATCCAAAGTCTTTCTATCATTGGCAATGATATCTTCAATATTTTGAAGGTGCTTGATGGGATTTATACAGTAACTATATAACTTCCTTCCATGTCCAATACAAGTCTTCACTTTAGAAATAGTGTTACTTAGTATGCCCAAGTCCCATGTGATTAACTTCCGCACTTCCTCAAGTTTCTTCGCCAGGTATGTCTGTTCAGCTCTTACTTATGCGATCTTCTCTAGAGACTCAAAGTGACTATCAAAGTCATCCAATGCTTTTTTCTGGTTCTTTGTTGTATCCTTTCCTTGGAAAGTGAAAGGTAGGGGTAGGAGTTTTTTTTTATAGTATCAACTGCCCTTTCTAGTACCCTTGACTTTTTCTCTATTTTATGTTCATATATCTCTTTTGCTTTGGCAAAGGCTATGTAAGATAGCTTCATTATCTCATCTTCATATATGCTTTATACATGAGTGCTTAGAGTTTTATCTCCACTTTCCAATAAATGTGAAGAAATAAATACATGTGTTTCTTGCTTAACTTTAGTTTTAATTTTTGATTCCTTTACTACCTCAACTGAACTTTCTTTCTGTCCTTCCTTAGTGTTAACTTCCTTCACTATCTTGTCTTGTTCATCACTTCCATCAATAACATCAATAGTATCAGTATTCCCTTGAAAACGATCACTTGCATCATGTGAAGTGTCCAAAGACACAGGCACACCAACAATAAAGAATTCTGGTTGCTTTACAATGCTGACAAATTGACTGTAATCTTCTCAGTCCTTAGGTAAATCAATGTTGATTACTGTAGGCTTGGAGGAATCTCCTCTTACAATACTTTTAGGCTTAGTAGCATTAGATTTAGGAGGTGAAGAATTTAGTCTCCATTAGGACCTTATAAATAGCTTTATGTGTGTCCTTAATGACCTCATCATATTTCCTTCCCATAATCTTTATTAGTCTTTATTTAATTCTCATCAGGGGTTTTATTGCTTTTAATATCCTCTCATGTTCATCCTATGATACAACAAGTAGCACATAATATATAGCTTTCATCCTTATCTGCTCATCCTCAGTTAGTACCAATTATTTTCTAATTTCCAATTTCTCATATAACTCTTTAGGAATACTTCCTTCCATTTCAATTAGATTCTTCTTGAATACAAACATATGATCTATGATAAAATATTCAATTAGAATCTTATCCTTCTCATCATACCTCTCATAATATTTAGGCAACTGATTGAGCTTTCCTTGATCAATGATTCTCTTTGCCAATATCTTAGATCTGATTTCCATAGTTGTCTTTCCTCTTTTTTCTTCTCTTCCACTTTCTTTTCCTCTACTTTCTCCTTTTCTACTTTAGATCTCTGTCATTTAGGTGGTGAATTATGTTTGGAGGACCTTGTCCTCTTTGCATGGATCTCTACTATTTTCTTTGTTTGCAATGTCCTTTTGGGTGGTTCAAGTGTAGTATCGGGTACATTTACTATAGAAGGAGGTGGACTTGTAGTCTTTTTTGGTTTCTGGAGGTGGGAGGGTTGTAGGAGCAGTGCTTGCTAATCCAGAAGCACTCTCAGTCATCTTTTTCTTTATCTCCTTCATTTTCTCCTTAGTAATACTAGCCTTTTCAGCTAGATCATCCACAATTTTTTCTACTTTTCTCTTCCTTGCCACTTTAGTTTGTTCTTCTCTTATCTTAGAAGATTTCTCTTCATATGTCCCCCATCTTGCTTTGGATGGATCAATCTATGAGGATAGTACATATTCTACTTGCATTGTTAAGACCTCAAAACTAACTTCATACCCCATAGGGTAACACCATTTCTTTCTTGGTTCAACTGCCTCAAAGCACACACAATCAGTTTCAACCATGAAACAAATTGTATCCTTATACTTTTCTACCATCTCCTTAGGTATCCTCACTCCTTCTTTCCTCTGTCTCTGTAGAATATTGATCATACCAAATAGTTCTCCATAAACCCAAGTACTGTTCTATCTGCTATAGTTGTCTGTGATCTGAATTCCAGTAGGTTTGCTTTCCTTCCAAGCTCTAGGGTGCATTCCAAGAAATTTATTTACAATGTGAATATACATGTGTATTAACAATGACCAAAACATGAATTCTTTTGACTTATCTCGCTTTATCCACTTTACAAATTTCCATAAATTATTGTGCAAGTACTTCACAAAGGTTGTATTTGACATTTTATTTCACCATTCTATATGCCATCATAATAATTCCTACTGATACTGAGTTAGGTTGGCTTCTGTAGTGGAGTTTGTAACCCAAAATCATCAAAATTAATCTCACATCTTTTTGAAAGATGTCGTCTATGGTCATCGCCCTCTTATCCCATCTAGAATGAGTTAGGGTTTCCAATTGCTTCTTCATGTTCTTCTTCGTAATAGGGATAACACTAGAGTTTTCCAAATCAGTTATGTCATGGATCAACTCAATGCATATCTTCATAGGCTCATCTCCAATCCAAATAAATTCATCATGTACTATGCTCAAGAAAATCTTAATCCATTCTTTTGCGTTGAACACATAGAGTTTCGTCATTCATATAATGTTGAGATTCTCTAGACGAGTGAACTCATCCTTCCATTTTCCATCTTCCCTTATCATATCCTTCATCTCCTTATAGATCTCAAAGTCTCTCAGAGACTCATATTTATAATGTAGGTATGCCCTAATATCCTCAACATATAGAACGTCATAGGGTGTTTGTGAAAACGCAACTTTGGGATCATCTTCAGTGGATTTACAGGGATGTTTCTTAAACTTGTATCTAGGTCTTTCATTGACATCAAAAATCAATAGATTATTCATAATCAAAGTTTGCAAATAATAAAAAATACCTCTTTTTCAATGAATATGTGAATTCACATGAGCAGTTAATCGCAAAGTGTCCTGGTTTTCTTGCCTGTTTCACTTATCTCCTTCAACTCTACTTCAAATAGTGATTAGATGTGTTCAAATGAGTAGTATTATACTTCACCATGAAATAATTGACACATTTCCCAATAAACTTAACTCTACAATGATCTGGTTGACCATCAATCTAGCGATCACAAGATACAGTGTGTAGCTATGTGATCTCATATAGGCATTTCAAATTCATCATATATACTCTTCATAAGCTCACAAAAGCTTATTCCACATAAATAGGGGTTGGATGGTTTTCTGTTATATTTCTCCAAAACTCCCCCTAAGGCCATGCTTGGCCATCTAGGTTGATGTAGCAATGTTAGCATCAAGCAAAGACTCAATAGCATCTTCTGACTCTCCCTGAACCTTGTTCTCACTTGGTTCCTTCACTGTCCACACTTTTGCACTGTCCATATCTCCTGCCTTTCGAAAGTGATTGTTTAATTCATCCATATATTTTTCCATACTTTTTCCAATGTCACAAACATTTTTATTTACAACAATAGGTGATGGTCTTCTGTTACTTGCAGCTCCATTATACCTGCAAAACTTTGCTATATGTCCTTGATTGTTACACTTGTAGCATGTAGGAGGTGATATGTTCTAATTAATCCAGGTAACTTGCACTATTTTGCGATGTGCCCAAATTTGTTGCATTTGTAACATGCAATCTTAGTTGTAGTTTCCTCTCCAATATAATCTTGCTTGGTTCTAGATTGATCAAGCTTCTTGCATTCTACCTTCTTGTGTCCATATGCATAACAATTAAAACAATAACCATAAAAGGTCTTGTAAGGAGCTTTACCTATGCAATCCCTCTTCATGTGACCAACTTTGTTGCATCCAAAGCATCTACCTCTGAAAGGTCTGATCTGTTCTCTAGGTTCTTCTTCAGTAGGTCTTTCTTGAGATTTGGAACATTCAAATTTATCAAAGCCAACTCCTATCATATCACCTTTAGGCTTCTATCTTTCCCTCTATTCATCAATCTTGTCACTTTTGCATGAAGTTTTTCAATGTGATTCTTAGCCTCAACAAGTTCTCCTTTGATGATTTGGTTGTATTTCTCTAATTCATGATACTTGATTCGGTAGTCATCAAGTTCAACTTGCATGTTTCCCATCTAAACATTTGCATTCTTTAGGATCTCTTCAATTTTGGTTTTTCCATCTCTCTTTTGTTTAATTTCTTTAGCTATCTGAATAGAAGTAGTTTCATGTTCCTGCTTTAATGCTTCTTTTTCTTGTTCAAGCTACTTGATCTAATCATATGAATCATTATCAAAATCTTCTTTTATCTTCTCCATAAGACATTGCCTTTGATTCTTGGAAAGTTCAAGCCATTCCTTAAGTTTCTTGATGAAACCTTCTCCTCTTCTCAATTTGAATTTCAAATCACCATTTTCAGCTTTAGCTTTATCAAGGTCTTCAAGTGTTGCTTCAAAGTTCTCTTCCATACTTGAATCCATCTGGATCTCCCTTAAGTTGTTAGGCTTCCTCTCCAAGGGCCACAAGCTCTGATACCAATTTTTAGGATTAGGTAATATTGAAAGGGCAGGGTGAATTAGTATTACAACACTTTAAATTCAAACTTAATAACTTCCAACTAAACCATACAATAGCTGAAATGAAAAGAAAATACACATAAAGTAGATAAATTGTAACACCATGATTTGTTCACGAGCAAACCATGGCCAAGGGAAAACCATGGTGGGGATGATACCCACAAATGATGCACTAAGAGTATAGTGTCCTTGTTAGGATACCTAGCCCTATTAGGAGCTGAATATTACATTTAGTACATATCTCTGTTAAAGGACAGAGATCCTGTTAGGGGTATACAATGAGCACACTGCTCTTACAAAGAAATGTTGTTTAGTTACAATGATTTATCAAAATAAACAATACAAGCATTTGATCTGCTTAAGTATTCCCAATTATAGCTTGCATAAACTTCTGTTTGATCCTGACATGACAATGCATCTACGCATTCCATCCATGTCTTCACATCATAAAACAACTCTACTTATATACTCAATCTCAAAAAGTTCTTCCATTTGGCTCACAAGAACATCACAAAACGTGTCCAAAAATTAACCAAATATCAAATCCATAGTCGACAATCATACTCTAACAAACTTAGGGTAGGACCCAATCCAAATCCAAAGTAGCAATTCTACATTCCTCAAATTACTCCCTTAATCATTGCGACCATT
Source organism: Thuja plicata (assembly GCA_018584345.1). Taxonomy (NCBI): domain Eukaryota; kingdom Viridiplantae; phylum Streptophyta; class Pinopsida; order Cupressales; family Cupressaceae; genus Thuja; species Thuja plicata. The sequence goes on from MU226148.1 coordinate 1,099,666, forward strand.
GAACTACTCTGTTACGTTGCTATATTATCTTTGCATGACTTCAACAGAATATAACTCTCAGAGATGAACTCCAAAACATAAGCGACCTTAACTAAAGGTCTACTATATCCCAAAATGTTTCCCTTTAAGCTCGCATGACTTAGTTATCCATATACTATGCTCACTATCCAAAACTATGTGACTGTACCTAGTTAACTACTTCCTGGACTTAGTCATTTTTACAAAATGAAATCTCCAAAATTGTGTTTTACTTCAAGCGATCATTCTAATGAGTAGTGTTTCCATAAATGACAACTTATAAACAATGCTAATTAGGTCACTTGCCAAGAAGAACAACGCCCTAAAACTTAACAATATCATCACCTTTCAAATATATACATGATAATGTCGTGCCAATACTCATGGTGCGCATGAACATACATGACATCATAACCATCACTATTTTTGTGTCTGTAATCATCTGTCACTAAATCAAAACTCCAAGTTTCTCATATGTATCAACCATTTCCCCATACCAAAAAATAATCTATGTACCTATATCCATCAAATATTAACTTTGAAAACAATTATAAACCTATACCAAGAAGACCCAAATTTGATAACTAGCTATATCACTATATAATTCTCATAAAAATAGCCCCCCTTAAGTATCTTTACTTCCAATTTATCTTGATGCTCATGTAATCACACCCTAAATCTCAAATTCCTACAAGTGATCTATGATAAGTAAAATATTATCTCTATTCATCTAATTGAAATAAGCACCTAATCAACTATATAATATGTATTTAAAATGCTTTGTATTTTCTATTTGAAATAAAAAAACTTATTTCATAAGTAAAATTTACAACCACTGAATCAATCCAGCAAAATCATGACACCATAACCTAAAAAAAAGAATTAAATTTATAAACCAAACCTATACCATGATATAGAGCTTAGAAAGAGTTCTCTTATGACTATTGTTATTAAAAAAAAATAGTACGGGTGAAAGTTCAAAGGTAATCCCAAACAAGTATCCTTAAAATAATTATTTCTTAAACCAAACAATCAAAATTCCAATTCAACTAAACAAAAAAAAAACTATTAGACATTGCACCTGCTCATATTTGCAACTAAAATCATAATTTATTGTATTCAAGTCAAAATTTTCATACATCAAATTATATATTCATTCAGCCAAAATAATATAGTGCACTTCAACTCTACATTCTCCCCCTGTCTCTGAGAAACTCTTTGTTTTCATCACCAACCTCTCTTCTTGTTATGATATTCCTATTCTTAATTGATTCTAGGGCCAATTACTCATATGTAAAACAACTTTCTACTCAATTTTTCTTTTCTCTTCACATCCTCTTATTACACCCTTACATGCTATTTTAAATTGTTGCACTTATAATCTTATCTGATAACACTTCTTGCACCTCTTCTTTGCCATATCTTTATTTTATTACCTTCTCTCTTCTCTAATGGTGTGCATTTCTTCTCATTCTTATCCTCCCCACTCATACACCTCTAATTTCACCAGAGGGTTCAATTCATTTTCGCACTTATAATCTTATCCCATTCATCTTCTTGCACCTCTTCTTTGCCATATCTTTATTTTATTACCTTCTCTCTTCTCTAATGGTGTGCATTTCTTCTCATTCTTATCCTCCCTATTCATACTACTCTAATTTCACTAAAGGGTTCAATTCATTTTTAATTAAGTCATGTCTCCCTTCCTCTCTATTTAACGCTACTCTATATTTTAAAGAGAAATTTGTACTTCAAAAATCCCCATTATATTTATCTACTTCCAACCCATATAATGGGTCATTTCTCGTCCCATTTAAGGCATCCTTGCTCTTTCATCCATTCTTCCCTTTTTAATCTACATTCCAATAAACTTGGTGCCTCTTACTTGATCAAATTCTCCCTGGCAAGGTGTCCTTATTAGTTACAAAAGATGACTAAAATTCATATTTAAAGTTGGTTTATCCTTTATCTACTCTATGTGACCTTTCTAATTTCTTTTGATTTTTCTACCTCTTCACCAAATTTTGGCATGACTCTTCTAAGACCCAATTTATGTTTTTAATCTTGAAACTACACCTCCCTGCCTATTTAGCAACATGTCTACTCTTTTCAACTTCCTTGCAAATACTTTGTTCTCTATTAAACTTCTACACCTCTCTTTATATGTTGTGTGGCCTCTCCCTCTTCCATTTTCTCCATCTCATTCAAAATTTCCCCCTACCTTTCCATCTTCTATAAGAATCCTCCATCATAGAATATACATAATCTATTTTATTTCTTTTAAATTTAAAATAAATTGAAATTTTTTCTCATAAATTCATGAATATGGTTATCAATTTACTAAGCATATACTGTTTATCAAACAAATTCATTCCACTAGACATTTGGAATGAGATATTTACCTGCGAAACAAAAATGAAAAACAAAAAATTTAAACATATTTTTAGATAATGTAAATTATCATTTGCATAGGATGCTCCTACATTGGAAATTAGGATAATAAATTTGTGAGAATTACTCAAAAAGTGGAGTTGAATGCTTGAACGATCCTTTGAGATTGTAAATGTTATGTAATTTTAAGGGAGATTTTTTTTTTGACTTTGTTTCTTAAGATAAGATAAAGCTATTAAATAATCTTTTAGAATAAAAATGGAGATAGTAGAATAAACAATATTATGATTGTTAGGAATAATTATTAAAGGAAACTCTTGTGACAGAGTGTGGTGGTTTGGAAACCACCCCTTAAAAAGTTGTATAAATTATTTATGCAAGATTTGGAAAAGGGCATAAAGATCACTCAAGGAAGAAGGTGTTATGGTGGGTATGAGCATGAGAGAAGGGGTAAACATTGTGTTCTTAACTCAAGCTATAATGTACAATTAGGATTGTGTTGAGTAGGTTTGATCCTTGGGGAAGCATATATGTGGGTTCTAAATAAGAACTAGTTCCTCTGGAATGTGTCATAGTTATGAGGGTTAATACTACTAAAATATTGTTAGAGTAAAAAGGTATTTTCACTTATTAATTAATCATTTGATTTAATTATTAAGATGCCTTATTCAGTTATTAATTAAATCATTATTGATTTAATTATTAAGTCACCTTTTTTTATCTCTAGTTTACTTAAGCTAAACTTTAGGCATGTTATAATTAATTATTTTATTAATTATTCATGCAACCTAGGTTTCTCCACCTTTTGGTGTTCAATCTCCTTTATAAGGATTAATCTCTTTGTATTTTTTAATTCCATTCCATTATTATTGAATCAATTGAGGAGGTTTCCTCTTTCACAGATCTGTTGTTTATGGCCTTCATAGCTTTTGCTTCTCTCTTTCTGTGGCAGGTGTTTGCATGCAAGTGATTCTTGGGAGTTGTAGGGTTGATAGTTTTTCATCAACTCCAATATGGTATCAGAGCTCCAGATCTTCATGCCCTTGTTCTCTTCATGAGAGATTTGGCCTTGTTCTTTAGATCTATGTTTTCGAGAGGTTTTTGTCTCAGATTTTGGTGGATTTGGGGGGAGTTATTTTTGGAGCACTTTGGGAAAAAACTAACATCGCGGCTGCATCCAGAAGACCCAAAAACCCTTATTTTGATATAAGGCTTCTAATTTGGACACATTTGAAATTTGGGTCCTCTTTTTGCATGGATGAATTTAGTACGCTTTTCAAGGAAAAATTGTCTCAATTTTCATTTCACCTCGATTTACACACTGCCTCAAAATTCATGCCACCAGTTTTTTTTGAAAAAAAGTATATATTTTTTCTTTTTTGCATGGCAATTTGGGTTTCTTGGTTCTCTTCTTGTCTTGGAGAAGTCTTCGGTTTGTTACTTGTATCTTGAGAAAACAGAGGCTTTTTCACCAAATAAGATATTGTCGGAAAGATGGTTCCAAGCCCAACCTGATTTTCTAGGTTTGGATTTCTGATTTTGCTGTCCTGCAACTATTTTTGCCAGTCAAAGTCAGGGTTCCTTTTGCACTCTGGGAGCCATATCTTGCTTATCCGGACTCCATTTTTTGAATTATGCATGACATTGGAAAGCTAGTTCAGTGATCTATCTTATTTCATGGGTCTCACAACTATGTTCTTCTCCAGGTATTTTTAATTCATTTTTTTTGTATTTTTGCAATCTGGTGGATATCTTGGATGTTTCTGGTCTAGGGATCATTTTCTATGCATGAGATGACTTATTTTTAGTTGTTATTCATATTTATACAACTTTTTTTCATTCTTTGTAGACATACTTCTGTCACATTTCCTTTTTTGTAAACGCACTTAGATAAAGTGCCATTTGATGCATGCTTGGGATCTTGGACTTTTTTGTGTTTGTTTGTACTCGCACTATATTATAAAGTGCCATGGGGGGGTTTGTTTTACCTTTATCAAGTAAGTGTTTCTTCCACTACATTAGCCTCATGATGTGTGTCAAGAGAGTGATCCTTCCATGACACCATCCTTTATATGTGCTTGTACTTTCTATTGCACTTTCTATGTTCTTGGTTCTTCATAATCCAATTATTCTTGGCAGTCTAGTTCAGTGTACCTGTCATGCCTCTCCCTACTTAGAATTACGGGGGGGGGGTATCTTATGTTGGTTCTAATGCTTCCTTGGTTCGATGGAGTGATCTATGTATTCAGTATTTGTTTCTACGTACTAGGCAGATGCAGTGGTTGGGTACCTATGCATTTTAGTGAGATGAATCATTTACCATATGGACACTCTTTCATTCTTTCTTTGGAGGCATCCTTCCGAATTTGATTGATCAACTCTCTAGGCTTTGTTTAAAGCCTTCTCTACTTGATCACATTCTATTACAGTGGAGGTTCCAGTAATAATTCTTCGGTAGTTTTTGCGGTTTCATGCTTCAGTGATGTTCTTCCTTTGTTCCTATCTTCTGGGACATTCTCTAGTTTGGAGGCTTCTTCAGTCCTTCACTAGTCTTCATCTCTTTTTGGAGAGGGGTTTTTCCCACTGGGTTTCTCCTTTTCTCCTCTTTACAAAGATTTTTTGTACTTGGGTACCTGATCAGGCCATGTTGTCGAGACCCATTTCCTGCTTTGAGTAGTTGTTTCTAGGTTTGTAGCTTCTCCCTAAGTTTATCTTAAGGGGGGGAGGGGTGTTAGAGTAAAAAGGTATTTTCACATATAAATTTTTTTTTTTTTTGATCGATAAAAGGCCGAAGCCCTGAAGAGTTTTTTATTAATAGAAATAAATATTTTACAGTGTGACCCCACTCGCTGCAGGCACTGGTAGGAAAGAGCGGGGTTGAGAAAACCTCCAGCCTAGCCTGGGACCATAGGTCCTGTCCTTATACAAAATTAACATGGGCATACCCA
>MU226148.1:1114851-1141389 GCA_018584345.1 Thuja plicata
TCTCCCTATCTTTGGGATTGATCTCAACCGTTCATATCATCACCAATTCCTATATAATAAACCCTTCATAACCATTTGAAGGATCCAGGATTTCAAGCTCTCGTGCGCCATTACTATGTCAGTTTGGCTCTAGCATTCAAGCCATCTTGCGATCACACACCCATTTCAATTAGCAAATTCTTGACACTTCTCAATTCATAGACGCTGCCCCGCCAATACTGAGCATCAAGAACAACATTTCAGAAGGAGTAGAGAGAAACAATAGAAGTTTCAAGCATCGTGGGGTTGCATTTATTTGTTTTCCTTCCTCTTGCTTGTACATTTTATTGATTACGTTTCAGGTTATTCGTTTTAGTAGGTATTGTGTACTTGATTTATATCATTTATAAAACCTTTGCTACTAACCCTTGCCTTTGGAAAGCTTGCGAACCACGAATTACAAAAAGAGGCGTACATATATTCACACTCATTCATCTATTCGCATGATCCTTTGTGTTCTATCATTCACTTTGGCTTATGAGAATTGTGTGAAGATTCTATCTTATCCACCACCTACTTCTTAAGAGATAAGTGTTGCCATAGCTTCCAATACTATACTTCAACATAATATTTAGACACTCTTTCAAATTTAATTTTTTGGGATGGTTTTTTGATGGGCAATGCAGATTTGTAACTTATGAATTCTCACATTAAACATATTAATGAAACATTTAAAAATTTATATTTCCTCTTTGATGAGCACATATTATCACATTATCCTTATATTTGGTATTTTTCTTAACGAGTCTTCACCATTATTTGGATTGGTTTCACTTGATTGCATTATAATGTTCATTGATTATAACATGTGGAATTGCTTGAGTAGTTTTCAAAAGGACACATCATGAGACTTCTTTCATCATTTATCTCAAGGGATTTTCTTATATATCCACCATTGGATTTTTGTTTCTAAGGAGAGAAATATTGTTTGTAAATTTTGGATAATCAACATTCTTTTGTGAGCATTCACCATTGTCACATGATTTACTTCTTTGTTGGGGGATACAACGTCTCTTCTTTTATCTCTTATGGGAGGGGTATACATCAGCGATTAAAAATATATTTTGGGTTTCATATCAACTTTGTTCTTCCATCATATGTTCATGTTATTTTATTTTTTCCGTCTTTTGGAGAGGATTTTTTCCATGAAGTTTTCTCCTTTCTTCCAATTATGAGAGAGTATTTTTTTTTTACACTATTACCTCATAATGCCTTGTAGTTGGGACCCATTCATCATACATCATTAGTGCATCATTGTATTTTATCGTAATTTCTAAGTTTCACTTAAGCAAGGTTGATAGTCTGAAAAAAGTATATCACCCAATTAGCTCTTGTTAGGTCATATTCAAACAAGCATAATCAAGCTTACATAGGTCATGTTGTTTTGTGTTTCATTTCATGGGAGTAAAATACATGTCATAATTTAATTAAATCCTATCCATGGTTTTATCATTTTATTTATAAAGACGGTTTCTCATTTATATTGAAATCATTATTCACTTTTGTATCTAATGAAATCTGAAGATTCATAGAAAATTAATTGCTGAACTATGTCCAAAAAAAGGTTATTTTAATTGCATGTAATCTTTAAGAAATTGTTTTTGTACTTAATTATTGATTCTAAAATAGTGTTAGGTCTTCCTATCTAACTTTCTAATTTGATTGATGTGTCTAAAATTAACACATATGATTACCATGTTTAGGATACTTTTATTTCCTTAGCAACTTACTCAACTTCTACTTAGTTTATTTCCACAATTCCCCTTATGATATAGCCATTTTAAAAAAAAGTGGCCATGTCTCCATCTTCCTATTATGAAGTGGGTTTTCGGGGATGATTTCAAGATAGTGTAACACCCTACTAACCATAGTTGGGTGAGCTCCTCTTTATTATCTAACCTAGAATTTGAACCTTTAACCCTTGCACAAAATTCCTAATGTGTTTATGATCCTATCATGTCCAAAATGGATTGTCACATACCTTGGTGTTTTACTTGGAGGAATTGTCATGAAGGATTATTGAGAAAAATGAGTTGCTTTGACATTTTTTACCTATATCCTAATTTGCATATCGTGCCATCACATTTTGAATATTAGTTCATCATGATATAGTAACTAACCTTTCAAAATGACTCCCCATATTAATCACCCTCTCCTTGACTGGCTGTTTTTTTCTCCCTAATGAAATTTTATTCAAATTGAATATTTGTCATTTTTGAGAACCAAGATTCCATTTTTGGTATTTTATCTTCTTGGAATGCTAAGTCTAAACCTTGATTTAGTAGACGAATCAGGTAGTGAGAGAGAATAATCATTTATTATTCCATCTTTATTTGTGACTATGGTAGGAGGGTTACAACAAAACATGTAAGCCTAAAAACACCTCAAAGGAAAACTTAAACATGGTAGATAACTCTTAGTCAACAACCCTTTCAACATTTACCTCTAATAATAAGTTTTCCATATAAAAGTATTCCTTGTGATTTGGATATATATAAGGGCAAAGGTTCCTAGTCAAGGTCCCACATGTAATGGATTAAAGATGACAACAAAATCTCTATTTTTTCCCAATATATTCTATATATTCATTAAAGGAATTCATCTCAATCGTCAAAACTATTGATGGACCATCTCAAGATAGCCATGGAATGATTATTAAAACCTTTCATGATCATTACAAGTAACTATTAACACACAAAACCATTAATGACCTTCTTATCCTTGTATTGGAGGATAATCTGGCAAGTTATATGCCCCACAAAAGTGATCTTGAAAATAACATTTTTCTTCATCACTACCTTTGCTTGGAAGAGAACAAAGAAGGTATGCTTAATCTGGACTCAGAGAAGAGCCTAGGAATAGAATACCTTCCAATTGAGTTTCATCCAACACTTTATCATAAATTTGAAACAATTTTCATAATGTGTACATTTATAACGTTATAATTGTCTAAATTATATATATATGATTACTTAGGGTATAATTAGGCACATTCCTAATGGAAAATAAGAGGACACAATGAATAGTTGACATCCTAACTTTTCTTAATATATCATATAAGATCATTACAAAATATCTGGCTAAAATTATTAGGCACATTACTCCGTAGATTGGCAATCCCAAACCAACTAAATTCCTAAGTGGTCAAATTATATTGAATAATTTTGCATTGGATTGGGACATGTTTAAATTGACACAATAAATTTTCTCAAGATACTTTTATCATCAACCTTGAATTTGATAAGGTCTATGATCACATATACTAGCTCTTGATTCTTATAATTTTCATTTGGTTGGGATGTGGCCCCAAATTCTATGTTCATGTTAGAATTTTATTTATGGATACAAATGATAGATTATAAATTAATATATCATGTTTTTCCCAATCCCCCTTTCAAAATTCTATCCACCAAGCTTGCCCTTTTGTCTCATTCCTTCACATCCTTGTGATTGATGCCCTCTAATGTGTCTTTCGATATACTTTTACAAATAACCTTATATATCAAATTTATCCCTTTTGAGATATATTGTGACCCTTAACTCTCACTTTACAAATGAAATATTATTTCGATTCAAAATTCTATCAAATATGTAAATAATACAATAGACACTCTAGAGTACTTTTTTGTAGTCTTAGGATCCCAATTATAAATGCATAAAAAATAAGTCTTGATGACATGTCGTACCCTTCAATCATCATAGATTCCTAAAGAATGGAAAGAAGTGAAACACAAAACTATTGTTATATAGATATATTGTCATAACTTATCTTATCAAGGTGTATCTCTAAATGATATATGGAGTTGTTTTTTAGTAAAGAAAAATAAATAATTATCTTAGACAAGTCATTTATTTTGTATAGCTGGTCACATCAAGGTGACAAATAAAATCCTCTTAGCATGTCATGTTTATATCACATCATGCTCGTTGACCTCTAATATATGGCATCACTAGTTAACATGGCTTATCTAGAACTACCTTAGGATCAAATGGGGGAATAAGAAGGGTGTGCCGACCATATCTTGGTTACATTACATTTTTTCAAAAGATGAAAGTGGATTTGAATATAATTGGTTTTTACATGTAGGGGTTCTATCTTTCAACCAAGTGGATTGTAAGTGATTTCAAAGGGGATGAACCTTGGAAATACTTGATTCATTTTTTTAATGCAAATTGCTACTACATGTAACACATGGAACATAGTCCATTGACATGATAAGGTCTTGTTAGCTCCCCTTTTTAGGATTCATATATCAACTCCCTTCAGTAGTTTTTAGAAGGATTAATAGATTATATCCCATAAGTTATCCTGGTTGATCAATCTTAATGTCATGTGATTAACTTTTCTACTTCATTTGATCCGACAAAGATAGTTGATCCAATTCAATGACATCTAGCAATTATTCCTAATTTTATATCTAAATGTATTCGTTAAAAAGGCATCCACATTTTTCATGACCTATGAGATCTAGTAATCCTCACTTGGAATCATGACACAAACTTTCCTACATCGACCTTAGCTTCTAAAATTAGGTGCCTATGGTTGAAATATAGAAACTTATACCCCAAATCTCTCAATTTTACTTTTTACATGCTACCATTCTAATTTCCTCAAGGATTGATGGTGTTCAAATGGTCATAGCATCCAAACTCCTCCCTTAAGGAAATCTACAATTAATTTCTACCTAATTTGTACTCCTTGCCTAGCATCTCAAATAATTTTGAAGGTTTAAGTTTAGTAGGGCTAAATGGAACAAACTCAACCTTCGTATATGACATTTCAAGCTAACTCACAATCCCAACTCATTGGACATGCAAATATCTCCATGCAAAACTTCTAGTTGGGAAATGCCTTGAATTGTCATGCCCACCCCCTCTTGCCTCCTTTTGTTTGAAGATTGAGTTTGTCCAATACTACTTCTAGTTCTATTTACATGCTAGGTTTCTTTGATCCTCCCTTATGACTACTTTTCTTTCCATTTTACCTTTTTCTTGGTCCTAGAAAGCATGCCTTCTCAAAATTTATGTTTCCCACAATATTATAACAAGAACATGTTACCTTATAATTATTAATTCAACATTGAAATTGCTATTATATGGCTTCCCTCTCTCAATCCTTTCTTCCTTTATAGATTGAAATTCAATTGATTTATGCCAATTCATCACTCTAGGTGAATACTATGATTTATGCAATCAAGAAACAACTCAGTGCCAATGAGGACCCTGTTAAAAATGCAAGCCATCTTAAATTATAGTTACAAAAAATAAAAGAGGTTTTTTGCAAGTTGAGCGTAAATCAATCTCTTACAATTGTTGAGAAGTACACATTGATAAACTGAAAGTCCATCTTTCTGATAATGCTTCTAGCAATTCTATAAATTTTATTGTTGTCAATCTAAACATGACGTAGTATTCTTGTGATCTATAGTTTGAATATAAAACTTATCTCATTTATTAAAATGTAGGCATTTGTAGAATTTACCATTTTCTTTTCTTTTCTATGCAATAGATGACTCATGCAAATGAGATTTTTGACATCATTAGAGAGATTATTACAATCAATATATGCCTTCTATTAGGTACCATGTGTCTCTTAATATGAATTGATTTAGGGTTGTTGCTCCTACTATATAGGTCAAATGCTTTGCTTTGTAGATTTTAAATCAAATTTCTAGTTCAATGAGTGGAGTATTGTCATGAAAGGAGTTTTCTTACTATATTTTCCCTTTTCCATGCATTGGAAGGTTCGTTCGTTAGAGAGTCTCAATTTCTTAGCACTTGTCTAATTACAAGTACTTCACGCTTTCCCTTTCAAGTCAAGTCAATCACTTGAAGAAGCATGCTTGAATTTGATTTTCCTTGCCCTAGTAGCTTAAATATCCTTTGTTTGACCACGGTTGCTTGATTGTTAGTTGTTCAACTAAATTTTTGTTGTAGTTTTGCTAGTTGGTTGTTATCAATTTTCTCTTTCGTTTGAAAATATAGTCATCTAGTTGATCTAGATCATTTCATGGCTTGTATGATAGGTTTAGTGTAACACAATTCTAGGTTTGCCTTGTGATTCTTGTTCATATTTGCAAGTAGCTTGCTCCTTTGTGAACTGCTACTATAGTTTTTACCTGCTATGACTTCTTTGTCTATTATGAATGAGATGTTTAATTCTTTACTTAAAATTTAAATTCGTAAATAAAGTTGACAAAATTTTTTCTACAAATTTATCTTATGGCCCTAACTCTATATAATCTATTTTGACACACTTTAATCTATTATAAATAGCTCTATTACATAAATATTATCTATACTTTAATATTGCAACAATTTTTTTATTTAATTTTTATATTATAAAATTTATTACATAATTTAATTTGAAAATGTTATTTATTTTCCCTTTTCAAAAGTAGATGTTTGTTTAAAGTTTACACATTTATGAATCAGCGTGAGCAAATGTAAATGTTACTTTCCGTAGCCAAAGCTAATTGAATAGTCAATGAATGTGCGTACATGTGTTTGAATATTCCACCAATCACGTACTTTCTTAAACATAAAATTACCAATTTTATCATTAAAAAAATTCCCAATCGCATTTCTTAATCCTTTTAGCCTAAAAGGAAAATAAATTAATCTTTTCAAATATGTGAGTTACGAGTTAAGGAAATAATAATCAACACATTTTACCTTAGATAATATGAGTTACGGCTAATAACAGCTAATATTAAATAAAATATTGGTATTAGCATTAAATAGGATAAAGATAATGTTGTCTAAGTGTTAAAAAATGATCCAATAATTAATTGATAAATAAGAGATATTTTTTTAAAGCAAGTTAAATCTTGACATTTTAATTTATTTTTTAATTAAGATTAATTTTTGTAAATGTGAATGTGTTAGAATCAATAAATGTTATTGAGTTAAATATACAGATATATAATAAAATAATCTTATCTAATATGAAATTTAATGAAGATAATGTTGAATGTAATGATAAATTAACTTGATAGTTTTTTGTATTTGATTGTTTGGTCTAATTTTCATGAAGATAATGTGTATTAGATTTTAATAATTGTTTTGTCAATTAATCTAAGTCTCATGTGAAATCAAATGAACACTTGGGAATTTATAAATTTTCTATTGATGCTTTGGATCACTTTTGTAACTACTAAATTGATTGATAAGTAGGAGATATTTTCCACAAGTCAAATTGTGATATTGCTATCACAATTCAACTATGTAGTCTTTTTGAGTCAAACTCATTGACCCATGTTTCATGAGTCATTTGAACTCCCATACACATTTGAACTAGTGCTTGTAGCTTTAGATTATATTAAATCTATTTGTTGAAACTATGGCTACCTTAGTGTCTTCAACCTTCATCTAAATTAGGTGGTTTTTAGAAACATTATTGCTGAACTTTTGGATGGGGCGACTCTCCCTTGGTCAAATCTTTGTTAACAATTCCACAATACAAAATACAATATAAACATATAATAAAACCTATTTATCATCCCTATATAATGTTCAAATGTCTAATAATAAATTAAAATTTATCTTAAAATACAACATCTCAACATAAAGTTACTAATTTATGTGCTTAATAAAATCATAAAATTTGTTGGAAGGAATTTGGTGACATTTCCATTTTAAATTAATTTAATTTTTTTTTAGAGTTATTTCCACACCTACAACATTGAAACGAAAATTTTTAACGACATCAATGTGTGACCCTAGATTTGAATTGTCTAAGAAAAATAAAAGTCATCCGTAACTTCTATTTTGATTTTTCCCTTTTTCTTTGCTTATCATGGACTTTTTATTGTGAATTTTGATCAAGTAATATGTTAGTTTTGCTATCCTCTCTTCACATGCATATTTGATCAAAATGCTCCATAATGATGTGCAAAGGCAACAAACCTTGTTTGCCTATTCTTGTTTGGATGTTTTCACTTGTCTGCTTACATCTAAGATGGTGTGAGCTAATTATTTCTAAGCTACTAACATTTTAACTTCTACTTTTATTTTTGCTCCTATATGGTTCAATTGCTTTAGTGGCATAGATTGAATTGCTTGACACAATATTTTCTATTTTCATTTTAGTTGTTTTGTCCACATGTTTATTATGACTTTCTCTTTCACATGCTTTTTTAATCATATAAACATTAGGGTAGATGACTCAATACTTAAGCATGTTTCATTAGCTGTAGTATTATTTTTTGTGTTAGATCAAGAGTACTTATAATTGAATGAAATGTATTCCTTGATTCCAAACAACAATAAATCACATGATACTACATTAAAACACACTAATAAAATATGAATTAATGCTCAACTATAAATCTACTCTTTTTAAAGATTTTTAAAATATCTCAATAAAAAATACTATATAATATTATATTTAATAATATAACAATAAATGAATCCTTAATTTGGGGAGGTGCAAAATTAAGTAATATGTACTATCCTATGTCTATTATCTCTGACTTAAGCAATTCTAACAAATATTAAAAATAAAAATGAAATGAAATATATGTTTTCTTTTAATAGCACGTTTTAAGGTTCCTAACAAATTGAGTTTCAAATGAGGAGTCAGCTATGCATAGGAAAATCAGGAGACGTATTAAAAAGCTCAAACCTTGCCTAATTTTATATTAATTGGGAATGTTGAATTGAAGTCAAAAGCAGAACACGATATTTTTAACGGTAAATCCGTCTCAGAATGAATTTTCTGTTTTTTCGGATGCTAGAAGCACAGCAGAAGCTTCTGTAAATCTTCAAATTCTCCCTGCTTAAACAAATTGCAAATTTTCCTTACAAATAAAATTAATGAGGACACAGACAATTACTGCCGGAAAGCAGTGTTGGCAATGAATGAAGTAACGTACGAATCCACCGAACTTTTGCTGAAATATTCAGCCCAATTCTTATACAATCTGAATCGCGAGGCAACGGCATATTCAGGGAAAAATTTGCTGATAGAAATAAACTCGACGGAGAGTTAAAATCAAAAGTTTGGATGATGATGATGAGAGAGAGTAACGGCAATGGGATAAAACACAGACAAAGATTGAAATCATGTCAGGGGGAATCGGGGCGAGGCATTATGGGTACCTTGTTGATGGTTTTGGTTTCTTGCCTTGCCTGGTTTTACATCGCCGGAAGGTATGGTTTTGTTTCTTTGTTTTAAATTTTTTAAAGTTTTGGTGTTGTTCAATTCGGGTATCTTTAATCAGCGTTATATCTGTTTTTGTACGGATTTTGAATTTTTTTTTAACGAAAACTCGGAAGAAGTTATGTTGCCTCAAAACTTTGCTTAACATAAAAGATTTGAATTTGGTAAATTTAAGGTACTTCTAGTCAGGGTTTTAATAGTTTGGCCGGATTTTAACAGTTTATTTTGGTTTCTATTTGGTTTGGTAAATTTGCCGCGGTCATTAACCGCTTTCAACCATTTATTGTGTCTGTCGTGGATTTGAACCCGGGCTTTGTTAAGAAAGTCGGGATAGTTTTTTTACCAATCGGGTTTATCCCATTCCACATCTTTACAGAATTTTATTGAATTGTTATTATTTATATAGATAAGTTCTGATTATTTATTTTATTTTGGTTTTTGATTGAGCTTAGACGCTCCACCGAGGGGGATCTCTTCTGTCAAAGCTACTGAGGACTTACCTCCTGTTTCATCAAATTTGAATGCTGTATCGCATTTCCTTGAGTTTGAACCCGGGGCTCCAATTTAAGAGCCCAATTTGATTTGCTTATTCAGCTCAGCCCATCCGACAAAGGTTGGCCTAGACAGTTGGGGGCTAAATAGTCTACTTGCCTAAACTTCTCTAAGTGTTTTTCAAAAGTACGTTCACACCCAACCCGCCATCAACAATTGTATTGTGAGATTTGTTCCATGGATCTCCATATTCGCCACTACCAGATTCTTTATTGTGTTAACTATCAGTAACATTGGATCAATCACTTGGTCGCCTAACTGCGAAGGTTAAGTTATCGGGTCTTCATTCTAATTAGATTTCGATTGGGACGTAGCATGCACCATCTCATTCTGCTCTAATACAATAACGTTTCAAAGTTCAGGAATACTTTGTAATAAATCCACTACTCTAATTGGTATGATATTTTGAAGTACTTGCTTTGTAATATTTGATTTTAATGGTAATTGATGTGTTACCATACTTGCATTTGCATTGGGTGGCATTGTTCGTTAGCTGTAGCATTCTCCACTTCAACCCTTGCTTCACAAAGCCTTTCTTGTTTTGTATGTGGATTTGGGTACATACTCTTCTTTGCATGGTTGAGTAATGATGAATACATGATTTTGCCTTCCAAAATCAATTCAGTTGATGCTAGCCTTTTACTTTAGACATCTAGTGTCTCCATGATCTCTAGATCCACATCATTTGCACAATAATTGCTTTTTGCTCGGCTTAGTTTGGTAGTCTCTCGCAAAGTGTTCTCATTCATTACATTATTGACATTGTATTGTTGGACCGGGACGGACGTCCTCAGGGGTCGTACTGTATTTGATTTTGATAATCACCTAGACATGCATTGTGGGGATTTAATGGAGTGGACTACTCTCCCTATGTAAGGAGTACTTGTGTACTTCAGGTCTTCAAATTATGTGGTTAATCTTTTATTGAATGATCCATAACCTGACAAATCTCACAAATAATTTCTCTAAGAGCTACTTTTCAGGCGCCCCTCAATTTTGTAGTCAATACACCATAGTTTGTTAGTTTCTTTCTTCGCTTTCAATTCTTCATAATTCAACGCATGTCCCTCTAGAGTGCTTGTACAATTTTCGATTCATTGTCACTATCGGCATCTGAACTTCCATCATCCTTTATTTTTCTTTTACCAGGTGAGGACATTTTATCTTCACTTTCTATCTCCATTGCCCGATTATTGACTTCTGAATGGGAAGAGGGTGGTACCACCTTCATTCTTCTTCTTCATGATGGTAGTATACTTTTGATGAGACATATTTTTATGAGATTGTCGGTTCTTTATTTAACTTTACAACCAATTCTTTAAGTCTACGATTATTAGCTCGTACAGTTTCCTGCTTACTTTGTTTATGTTGCAAATTTCTGCAACTAGCTCATTATCAACAGGAAGCAATTTAAAGTTTAAATTCTTCTTCGAAGGCATTCTTTAATCTTACCTAAGTATTTCAGGAGGCTTGGTCAATTTTTGTATATTAGTCAATTGCTATACCTCACAAGGTGGCTGAAAAAGATTGTGGCCAAATTTCTTTATCATCTTGCTCATTTTCCTTGCAGATTGTTTCACAAGTCTTATAGTGCCATATAGGGTACTCTATTTCATTACTTGTGTGTTTTGAGAGTCTCTGCCTTTTCACATTTGGACTTGTTAGTGGAGCACCATCTTTGTTCCTTGACGCAACCTTTCTGATTGGAACAAGGTTGGGGAGTTTTGACTCATATGTTTTGGTGCTTGTCTTGCACTGTCAGCCACATAAGAATCCTATAACGTTTTATTTTAGTTTCTGCACACTCGGGTTGCCATCAGAATCTTTTTTGTGCTCCAAGCCTTTTTCCTTGAGTTTGATGCTTAAATCCATTGATTATCAGCGCTTTTGTAAGTTTTAATTTTTTGATGTAGCGGATATTGTCCTCATGCTTTTCTGTCAACGAGTTTGTGGACTTTCCCTTCCACTCTTCTTATCTGGTGCTGATTGTACTAATGATTTGTGGGCTTGGTCAACAAGACCCACATACACTTGTCCGGGAGTGGTAAATGCCTTACCATTTCTTCCCACTCAACCATTGTGTATTCTCTTGTCGTGGAAGTCTTTCTCTTCCCGAGTACAACTCTGCCTTATCCTTTGGCTTTTACTTCCTTGGAAAGGGCTCCAAGGTGGGAGTGATATGGCTGTATTTTACTCAAGTGTTTGTTGTAATAATCTTCTTCATTCCCTTTGCTCTACGATCCTTAAGGACTGCAATCTCTTGGTCTTGACCACTTTGTGGTCTCTTCCCACCTTTATTGGAGTCTAAGGGCACGAGTCTCTCTAATTTGACCTGATTTCTTTCAGGCAACGATGCCAAATGTTTGTTACTCTCTATCTGATAAAATGAATACATGAATTAATAATAGAAATGACAATGCATATTGGATATAAATAAATAATTTTTTTTTTTCCAATTTCAAGCTTATTTGTTCTCCTCTGCTTAGTGCATAATATAAGTAAAGCTCTCCTTTCTCAGTGCATCTTAATCAGAGGCAAGACATCCGTCAAATGTTGCTACTAACCGGGCAAGCTAACTGAAAAATCTGGCTCCCCAACCTGGACAGTTAATTGACAAATTACTCCCTCAAACTAAGGCTGGCCCAAACAATTAATTATCAAAGCCTTTCCTCAATCAATGCAATCCTAAATAATTAGCTCAACAATATACTTGTCTCTTGCTTCTTGCTTCTTGCTACTCTGCATAATTAATTTCATACCCAAACTCACATGGTAATCGCTCTATCTTTTCAAGGCCTGAAATCTTGACAGATGTTTCTTGGACACTACTAGCAACTGCTGGAATCTCTTTCAAATATTGAAATGTGCAATACTAATTCTCATTGTGTTCATTGAGAAAAACACTTTCCTATTGTGAGAATTTGTGGCTATTACCATCAAAAGTTCAAGTGTTCAATTTGTTCACCTTTTGCTTCAACTCCTTTTTGTTTTCTTTTTGGCTACTATTCTTGCCTTTCTAGTACTGGGGCTTCTTCCCATGTATCTCCAAGCAATTAAAAACAGATTATAGCTTTGAAATCTTTTGCTTTACTTTGATATTGCTCAAAGGTTGTGTCTATCTATTCTGTAGTGCTTGTCTTAGGTTCAATTTCTTTGTCTTTTTAGAGAAACATGGGTTTTTCAGGCTTAAAAATGGGACTAACCACTGTTTGGCTATTTGCAGTTTAGCGTGTTACTCTGAAGCTGCAACTTTTTTTCTAGTTGCTGGGTCATTTTATATTGGTTCCTTGAAATTTCCATTAATGTTTCTTGAAAAAGATCCACCCTCTTTCCTTTTGTTAGAATTCATAAAATTCCCTCCATGATTCTGAGGCTAGTAGGAACACAACTTTCATACCACTGGAATAATCTATACTGAATGTGCAAAAACAAACCAAGGAATACCTAGAAATAGTACAACAATAACTCTTTTTGTATTTTTTATATTCTTCAAAACAATGCATAAGCAAATTGAGATTCATCAAACCAATACAGCTTACTAAAGACACCCACATGCAGAACTGGATACTACTGGTATTCTAGGTGTTTGTTTGAATGCTGGTCTACTTCTTAGGGGTTTTTGCCCTCAAGAAGCCCGATCTATAAGTTTGAAGGGTTTCGTCTCCAAGACATAGCTGCTGAAACTAATGTCCAGATGAGGAAAATCGACTAATTTTATCTTTTTCCAGTTTCAAGTGTATCCCTTCACCCAACCCTTTAAAGTTTATACAACTCAAGCTTTTCTTTCTCAGTACACCTGCATCAGATTGTAGGCATCCCTCAAATGTTGGTGGTAACTGGGCAAGTTAACTGACAAAATAGCTTCCTGAATCGGGTAGTTAACTAACATATCACTCCCTCAATCAAGGTAGTTTCAAGCGGTTAATTGTCAAAGCCTTTTCTCAATCAATTTAATCCCAATCAATTAACTAGCCACAAGTTCACCTTTATTCTAGTCCAAGCAAAAAGTAGCCACAATTCCAACTATGCAATTCCTACCCTGACAGTCTATTCACTAAATAGCTGCAGATTAGAGAGATGGACCTCGATTGCCATGAGTGTCAAACAGGGACATTATACAAATCATCAAAGGAAACCTGGGATTTGAACGTCACCTTGTTTGAAACGAAGGAAGAAAGACAAGATTTGTAGGGTGACTTGAGACATTTCTATCAAAATGTCCACGAGTTGATGATCCTTATTTTGATACTTAACATTTGCTTAATGCCTTCAATTTTCAATAGATAATTCTCTTATCTTATCAAACTCTATAGGATCAAGTCAGATTAAGACACTTTCAAGTTTGTATGCTTGGGTATCTTCAGGTGCATCGAAGATCTTTTGTAGCAAATCTTGTTGGCATTATGATATTTTTGGAGGAGATATGCAGAGCGGTTATGAGTGGATGCATAATTGGTTGTCCTTGATGACAATGTATTCAGTTATCATGATTACAGTGATTGGTAAGAATTGTACATGATCAGTAAAGGGAAGATCAACTATGTATGTTGACTGGTGTTCAGGAAGAACAATATTAGACATATATTGTGGTAGCGGTCGAGTTGAGGAAAGATTCAAATGTTGCAATTAGAGATACATTATGTATATGGCATGTGGAATCCATGATTCCAACCGCCATAGTTTATCTCAAGTTTTGAATGAATAATGTTTTGAGTAAGAAGGTAGTTTACCTATTTGATCACCGATTTGAGTTTCATATTAATTTGATTAAGGCGGTGGATCTGAGGCCGATATAGTAATTTTAATATTGGTAATACGTTTGAGGATGACATATTGGATGTTGTTGATGCTGATTTCGAGGAGGTTGGCTAATCCTTTAAGCTGACTGTGATGGAAAGTTCTAGGTCTTGTGTGACCTAGGAGCACTAAATCGTTTGATTTAGGGTTGCTATCGTATTTTAGATTGGGCGATCATGAATTAAAGGAGCAGAGATCAGTATAGTGTCAGGAAGGAAAGGAGCAGAAAGGATCTGATAGGCAATCAGTACCACTCTACAGATCAAGATATCTTGTTGCTCCCTAACAGTTGCAGCAGGTTAAATCCCCTAACAGGGTGAACTTTAACAGGTTCTTATTTGTAAATCCTTTAACATGGCAGCTTCTTTATTGAGGTTTGAAATCCTCTAGCGAGCTAGATCATAGAAAATCTTATTGTACTCCTAACAATGTACTAATCACTCCTAACAAAGTGAACCCTCAGAAAGGGTATTTGTAGCTCCTAACAGGGCAAACTCATTTACTGCAGTATTGGGCTTGTGGGTGTCGTCCCCACCGTGGTTTTTCCCTCTTACAAGGGTTTCCACGATAAAATATTTGTGTTATGTGTGTCAAGGTTGTGGATGCTTGATATTGTTTACTCTTATTTGTTTACTTCAATTATATGCTTTGTGGTAAGGAAGTTAATAGTGCAGATATTCATATCAGTGGTTGAATTTGTTCATTACCTGTTTGTACTGATTCCCCCCCCCCCCCCAGTCATAAGATTTCCAACAAATCTCATACTTTCTTTAGACACTCTTTGTCCACCACTTGGAATTGAATTACAACTGCCACATTGCTTACAATCGTTGCTTTAGCTTTGTCCTTACAGTTAATGTATTCAAGAATTTTCTCTTCATTTTGGGGTCATCTTTTGAGGCATCAACTCTCCATAGACCTTCGTCCATTAAGGCAAACTTCATCTCTTGAATCCAAGTTTGATATATGGTCCAATTCAGGGTTGTGCAAGCAAACCCTTCTCCATCTTTGCACAATCTGCTCACATGCAGCAGTCTGCCAAATCCTAACTGCTAGTAGCCTAGTGATTATTTTTTCCTTGAGGTTTTTAAGGTCTCCAAATCTTCTTTTGTAAAAATGTGAAAAACAGCTCTCAATTTTATAAGGAACAGCATAGGTTTGTGAGATCTTGGACATTCAGTGTCTAGATTGTACTTACTCTCTTAAGCTCCTTTCATCATGCAATAGAAACCCCTTGACTCCAGATGACAAAACTGCTCCAATTTTATGCAGACTTTTGAGGTATGAAACTATTAGAACAACTCAGCTTTCCCACATCTTCAATATCATAGGTGCTTTGTCATGCAATATTTTGCTTGTTGAATTTGTGATAGCTCCCACAAGGTACGGTGGTCTTTGAACTGACAGTTAAATCCTTGGCTCTAATACCATATCAGAATCACCAAACATTCACAATTAGATCTACAAGCAAGGCCAAAAAAGGATAACCTGTCCAAAGAGAAACAAATAGAGATTCTGGCAGTGTCTAAAGACACCAAAAAACACTAGTATAATAAATCACTTGAATGAATGAGTGAGTAGAAACACAAAGTTTCTTTGTTTAAATAGGCCTCTCAGGAGGGGAAAACACCTACTCTTCCAATAGCCAACTTGTCCACATGTGTTTGAAATTTAAAAACATATTCCTCATCCCTACAACCAGCTGTAAACTGTCACACAAATTGGTCCTGATAAGCGGGATTTCGTATTCTAACAATCAGCTACTGGGTCTTGTTGATTCTTTTGGATTTTAAAAGATTTTCGAAAGGGTATATGCTACTTCATTTTCTTTTTTAATTTGCTTTGTTTTTGATCATTGTTAACTCCTCCTAATGTGCTTCCTCATCTTATGCTGTTCTGAAAGAAACATCTAGGAAGTTTGATCACTCCAGTTCATGCATAGTTACTGGTACTATGGATCACAAAACTGTGTTTTTTTTTCTTCTACTTCTACATCAAAGAATTTTCATGGGCCAATTCATTTGTTCTTTTCAAATTTTAAATCATTAACAGAGCTCTAGTTATTGAACCAGAATTGAGGAGTATATGCATAGAAATTTAGTTGTTCTGGAATCAAATATTTAATTATTGAATTAAAGTCATTCTATATTAATAACTTGTGGTCTTTTGTCATCAGATTGTGGCAAGATGCAGAGATGAGAAAATTACTTACTAGTCTTCTTCAGCAAAATAATGAACAGGTTTGTTTTCTCTCCAATTGCTGTCTAGCAGAGCTTTTTGTTTGGCTGTTGTGTAACATGCTAGCAAAGGTAAATCAGATTTACAATATCCTTGCTTATTTTAAAATTAGCATATTAATTGGAACAATTTTATTATTTGTTAGTCAGGTTGGTTTGCAATTCATCTGCAGATAATTGGAAAATATTTTTTTCTGTTATTCTTAGGTAACAAGGATAATTACTGTAGATGAGCAGCTGATGAATCTCAGATGCAAGTATGTATGTGTGGAACTTTGTGTCTTTTTATTGGTAATTAATGCTGACCTTTGTCATAAAAAGTTAAGGGTCACAATAAATATACATTTTAGATAAGCATTTTCCCTTCCATACTACCCACAGAATCTTTGAATTAGATATTCACATCAAATTATCAAAGTTGTCACAGAAGAGTTTTTTTGGGTGTTTGCCAGAGATTTAGGAAAGAAAATTGCAGATGTGGAGATGGAGCTAGCTTTGGCTAGGAGTCAAGGATACCTCCACAAGCGCCAAACTTGGAATGCAAACCCTGAAAAAAGATTGTTGGCTGTGATAGGCATTCAGACGGGCTTTGGCAGCCATTTAAATAGAAATAGAATAAGGAACACCTGGCTACCAACAGGTAAAGCTATGATGCCCTTGGAAGTAGAAACCAAATTGTACTTGCAGTCATGTGTTAGAATAAGAGCATTTATGTATGGGTGCACATATTGCGTTCTCTGATTAAATAAAGTGGACATCAACCACTATATAATGTAGTTAAAATGCAACACTTAATTTTTAACGGTAAACGGTATTTTTTTTAGTTTTTGTAAATCTTGCTAAGCTTTTTGCCTTTGAAAACACAAGTGCAAGTTGTTCCACAGATATTTATCACCAGTTTAACTTTTTTCTTTTTAGATAAGATAGCAGGGGTTCCAGGCTTGCCCCCACTCTTTAAATTTTTTAAAAGTTTTGCGTTACATCTAAATTTGACAAAGCTGGCATGAAAATACATACAAAAGGCTACTAGGAAAGCCAGTAGAAACAACCTTGAAAACCTATCTCAAACCAGGAAATACATAACCAAGAGCTATCCACAAAACAACCAAAGCCTACATTTACACCAGAACTAAAAGGATATTTTACATTTATACTGCTCACAACCTGTCATCTCACAAAATCCCAGCAACATCCAGCTGCCACCAACAACACTCCTCAATGACCATCAGCACCTTGCACCTCTCCTCAACACTCACAAGATGGTAGTATATGCAGTATATGAAACTTCTTCCAACCAAGCCTCATCTGTTACAGAGGCTAGGGTCCTTTTATAACCGGCTAGAGCCAGAAACTGAACACCATATTATATTTCCTCCTTTGCGTTCTCTGATTAAATAAAGTGGACATCGACCACTATATAATGTAGTTAAAATGCAACACTTAATTTTTAACTGTAAACGGTATTTTTTTAGTTTTTGTAAATCTTGCTAAGCTTTTTGCCTTTGAAAACACAAGTGCAAGTTGTTCCACAGATATTTATCACCAGTTTAACTTTTTCTTTTTAGATAAGATAGCAGGGGTTCCAGGCCTGCCCCCACTCTTTAAATTTTTTAAAAGTTTTGCGTTACATCTAAATTTGACAAAGCTGGCATGAAAATACATACAAAAAGCTACTAGGAAAGCCAGTAGAAAGAACCTTGAAAACCTATCTCAAACCAGGAAATACATTACCAAGAGCTATCCACAAAACAACTAAAGCCTACATTTACACCAGAACTAAAAGGATATTTTACATTTATACTGCTCACAACCTGTCATCTCACAAAATCCCAGCAACATCCAGCTGCCACCAACAACACTCCTCAATGACCATCAGCACCTTGCACCTCTCCTCAACACTCACGAGATGGTAGTATATGCAGTATACAAAACTTCTTCCAACCAAGCCTCATCTGTTACAGAGGCTAGGCTCCTTTTATAACCGGCTAGAGCCAGAAACTGAACACCATATTATATTTCCTCCTTGCGTGCTTTGTGTAAAGAGGGAACACACAAATGTTGAATGGTGTGATCACTTCCCACTGCCAACCCACCTCAAAAATGACGAACATGCAAAGTGTCAAGCATTTTACCCGCATCTTCACAAAATTCTTAAGAATTTTATCTCATTTCTGGGCTCTGAGGCTCAAAAATTTAACTCCAAGTGCCAAATAGAAGTTGTGGTGGAATCTACCCCCTCTTAATCCAAAGGCTTAGCCTCCTGCCCCTCCTCTAATCCTTCTATAGGTGCTTACATTCCCGGAAACTTATCTGGTATAAATAACTGAAGAAGCCAGAGTTGTATAACATCATTCAACAGGCGGAAGGCTAGATTAGAGATGAAAATTTCATGAAATGTGGTTTTGCAGTGCTCTTTCTGCTAATGCTTGATCACCCATAATGCTTTTGACAAAATGAAGTGCCACTGGGTTGCCATAGTTGAATATTTGTTGCAAACTCCTGTTTGAGAACCTCTCTTAAAACATTTGACTCGCCATTTCATACAGAAGATATCTTGGACACCTGTCTATATAAATAACAACACTTGCCTTTGCCTTACTATGACACATTAATCATGAACACATAGTTTTAACATGTTCTCTCTTAACTGTACTGTCATCCTACTACTCTGTCATAAATAGTTGTATCCTACTCCAATCAGCTTACTATCAAATCTTAGCACCACTTTTGTTGAAATGATTGAAGCATGTCATTCGCCACAGCTATTTACTTAGAGTTGTCAGGATATGATTTATCACTTATCCTATGACACTCCTTAAAAACAAAGGAAAACATCTTAACGTCTATGGGGGCTTAAACACTAGTTTTGGCTCTAAGCCTTGTCAGGAGCTAATTGATTGCTGTACGTAGCCATAAGAGGGTTTTGATTGATACCTTCGTTGGCTAGATGTTCTGTAACCGAGCTTCAAGTGCCTTTTTTTGAGATGCATTAAGCTAATAGAATCAAAGTATTGTTTTAAACTGTTGGCTTCTTCAACTTACTAATCCAATTTGCAACTTGGACTTCTTTCTTTGACCAGTTCATTAATAACTATTAGGAAGTCACCTTCCACATTCAACTTTTTAATGTTATTAGAAAATTGCTACTGCTTGACCTGCAACGATAGCTTCCCATTCTAAGAGCTTGATCCTTGCAAATGTTTGGAAATGCTA
This sequence comes from Thuja plicata, assembly GCA_018584345.1. Taxonomy (NCBI): domain Eukaryota; kingdom Viridiplantae; phylum Streptophyta; class Pinopsida; order Cupressales; family Cupressaceae; genus Thuja; species Thuja plicata. The sequence goes on from MU226148.1 coordinate 1,134,853, forward strand.
TTTCTTGAATGTATGATAAAAAAGAAGCTTGACTTCAATGCTTCACCCAATCACTACCTTCCTTACAAAGGTGAAGAAGTCCCGAATCCAATTCCAATCAATTGTGGGTGTCAAAAAAATTAACTTCTTTGGGAATTCGCAGCCCAATGTTGCCCTATATTTGTCTCATTCCAACTCAGGTCTGATTAGATCGTTCACAAATGTTACTCTTGGCACCACAACCCCAGTAAGAACAATTTGTAGAGGTCTATGGGTCATGGAATACCAAGTCCTGGTTGTGTGAAGACGGTCATGCCCTCCACTCCGCCTAGGTATTCTTCACTCCTTACCAATATTCTAGTCAGTGCAAGAATTATGTGTAATGTCCCCGATCCCGCAGTAGGCCAGTATGGCGCCTAGTTAGTCTATCTCCCCCATCCGGATAGGCTAAAGGCTTCTTTTAGAGGATGTCAGCCAATCACAAGCTTCAGTGGGCGAGCATTTATTATTTGGGTCATTTAATAAAGTAAAGTCACTTTACTTTATAAAAAGATATTATAAAGTCACTTTATGACTTTAAGTTACTTTATTTTATAAAAGTGACTTAAGTGACTTAAAGAAACTTAAGTGGGCACCTTTATCCTACATTGCTTAAGTTGTGGAGTTTTCCCTCACTTTGAGGTTATAAAAGAAAAGGACTTTCTTGGGAAAGGCACAATGGAGAAATTATAAACAAGGAATAAATGCCTGGTTGCTTTTTGTGACTGGTTTTCTTGAGGAAGTAGCTCCTTAAGGAAAGATTGGAAAACTGGACGTAGCCTCAGTATTCTCGTTAATGGTGGAATCGCTTTCAGATTTCATAGTGGAGCACAAATATGTAAGTAAAAAAAGCAAATACCTCTATAACAACATATTGATTTGTTGAGCCATTGCCATAGTGCTGTAGCAAGCGGTTTATTAATTAAGAACAGATTTATGGAATTCGATAAGACTACTTGGTTAGGCATATTTACTGTTTCCACAACTTCATTTTTGGGAAGACTTTAGTCCTATCTACTCAATTCAACCTAGACTCGGAGTGCAGAATTATAGTTTAGTGGCGTTGAATGCCAAGTTGCAGTGGGACTGTTTAACGTGAATGCGAAGTGGTGTATCGCATGGGCCAGAGGTTCAGAGTGATAACACTCCTTCACACTGCGGATAGGGAATCACGGGGTCTGCAGACTAAGAGAAGACTGCACGCACATAGTTCACAGAGGTGGCGCACGGGCATACTTTCAACCGCCAACACCCCTTCCTCCATACGCGACAGAGGTAACACGCGGCTTGATTAACTGCCACGGGAAACGAAGACAGCCTCATCTCTACCGTCTGGTACAATCATCGGTACTTGGGCATTTGTCTTCGGCACATGATTCTGTGACCATTTCTATTGGAGGAGCGTCGCGTGGATTGGGAAGTGACGGCTCCAGCTTGATCACAACATCCTCGGCAATGACAGGTCTAGCTTCAGGTGGCACACAACAGGTGCATGTTGCTATTTGAGTTCATTGTAAACATTATCGTGGATAATATAATAAGTCTGAACTAAACTTTTGAAATCAAGTTTATGATTGTAGCTGAGGTTATATCTTTTATATTAAATTTTCATATGCTGTCATTACCTTGAACGAATATCTGCAACGTCTTCCGTTGGGTTAGAGTTTATGGTGAATATGCATAGCGAATAGAAGTTTTGTGATTTTGTTATTGCATTGCCTCCATGTTTGAGAAATTGAGTGAAGTGAGAATTGCTTACATACTCCGTAACAAACTAGATTGGTTCAGATTTCGGAAATCAAACATTATTGCAGACAAATTTTCATATCATTACAGTGGTATCAGAGCCTTGATCTTGCCATCCTAGTGGGATTTTTATTATCAGATTTTTAGTTTGGTCCAGTAGTAGCTATGTTAGCCAGGTATGCATAACAGGCACAAGACACCCGTATTTAGACATAACAGGGTTGAGCAGGAACATTCAGATTCCTCCGTACAGGTTGATATTGAGAACAATCATACAAAGGACGAAGAGTTTGTTTTGGAACAGGCCATTCTAGGTAGGAAAATGACTGATGAGACAGATAGAGAGGCTAGGGAGATGTGGAGACATATACGAGATGGACAAGACCATATTGCTGATGTACTACACCAGCTTACAGGGGTTATCCAATAGTTGTCAGTCACAACTAGGAGGCCTACTAGCCATCACAGTGGTGGAGGTAGTATAGCAGGATCACCTAGGGCTGCTAGGGCCCCCACTCATACGTCCGATAGGCCCCTTATGCCTAACTTTACGGATAATAATGCAGGGGAAGAGGTAGCACCCCCAGAGGCAGCATGCATTCTCCCAGATAATGTGACGACCATGCATGACGAGTGGAATATGTTACCGAACCATGTGAAAGCAGATTTGACTTTTCCCCAGTACATGGTGCAGAAGAGAGAGTTTGGCAGGACCCAGCAGGATCGTAGACCCAGAGGTCAGAACAGGGACTTAAAACATGCCATGAACAAGTTGACTCTCCCTACATTTGATGGCAACGGTAGGACATCCGCTAGAGCTTGGATTCACACGCTAGATACTTTCTTGACTCTCAAACCCATGACTGAGACTGAGACAATTAAATTTGCCACTATGCATTTTGAGGGAGCGGCATATGATTGGTGGCATCACGACCTTGTCACCCAGGATCACCGATTGATTACTTCCTATGAGATCTGCAGCACGAGGTCGATCACTCTTTTTGATAGGAAGGACATAGAGGTCTACTACAGGGAGTTGGCTCAGCTAAAACAGAGTGGGTCATTGGAGCATTACATTGATGAGTTTCAGAGGATCTCCATTATGGTTCCGGACATGCCAGAAAAGAGAAAGGTAATGTTGTTTATTGAGGGCTTGCAAGATAAATTTAGAGGGCTGGTTAGAGTTCTCAAGCCAGACACTTTGGATGACGCTATTAAGTTAGCTCATGATTTGGATTCACCTTCCTCCATTTCACTCTTCTGTCCTCTTAACACCTTAACCATCTTCTTGGAACATTCTAATGTTTCTTCCTTTGCAAGAAACTTTTTTGGCAACTACACAATGGATTCTCCGTGGCTTGTCAACATGTCCTGCAGCTCTCTGTTTTCCTCTTTTAAGTGCTGCACCATCTTTCTTAACCTTCTATTTACCTTTTGGTATTGTTGATTTATTTCATCAACATGTAAAACCCTTGCATTCTTTGAAACTCTGCTTATGGTTGAGTCACACAACCAAATAGCTTGGACTTTCATCTCTATTGTCAAACATGGATGCAAATACACACAAATAAGGAAAGGGTTTCCAACACCCACCCACTTAGTTTTCATTTGCAACCTTGTGAGTTTCTATGCTTGGATTCTTTTTGAATCTTGAAGTTGTCGGAGAGCCTGTCTGTCACCCACAAATGATAAGTATAGAGCAAAGTAAGATGGGATTACATTATATCTTGAAACTTGCTTCAACACTTGATCTACATACATATTCAAAGCATAAGACACTTTCTATGTGTATTGAAATATGAGTCTAACTTCAACTACTAGCCTATAATTAGTAGAAAACATCTACACAAATTAGCTTTGATAAGATATTGGTTTGATTTCAAGTATGCACATGCTTAAATATAATTGATTAGAGTGTAAGCTTACAAAATGTCAAATTTATGGTTATTTTAATGCCATGAATGATTCATCATATGGCTAGGATGTAGTATGCCTATTGCCAATGAATTGAATGAATATATATTTCCAAGAGATTTGATTTATTTAATGCTATAACAATATTTCTGCACATGTATGCTGACTGAAGCCCTTTGGAGCCGTCACACAATGGCTAATATTGTTTGTTTTTGAGTTAGAAAGGGAATTTAGCATATTAATAACAAGTTTATGGATTTATTCAATAACCTTAGGTAAGTACTGATGCTTTGACAGTTTTTTCTCATCAAATCTTCTATTTAGTAGCAACTAACACATGAGGAGATGATTAGCAATGTCCTATCTGCAAGGAAACATAGGTCGAAGATTTGGCTTTCAGTGGTGCCTATTTTGATTACGGAGCATTTTTTATTCCTCATCCATTAAACTTATCCTATGTAGGTCAAGCCTTGAAGACATTAGAAGAAAAGGGAATAGTTATTCGCTTTGTGGTGGGGCGAAGGTACTTTTCTTGCCCATCTTTCAGACAACAATTAAGCAATTCTCTTGCATCAAGGCTTTTATCTGTTGCTGTTGGATTCATAAAACAAGATATTTGTAAATGAAATTTGATCACATAACAGTGCATGTTAAAAGGACACAGTGTTGTCACTTGAAATACAGCATGAATTTTTGATTTGTTTGGTTATTGTATCTTAACTTTCAAATTCTTCTTTTGGATCTGGCAGCGCAAATAGGGGAGACAGCCTGGACAGACAAATCAATGCCGAAATGCAGGAAACAAATGATTTCCTAGTTCTTGTAAGTAATATGGTCCAGCAATACTAAGTATCTTTTAAACATTATGTGCAAGTGCGGATCCTAATCAATCTAATTATTAACTATCCATTAGGAGAGATGCTATTCACAGTTACAAAGATTGGCTTTGTGAAGCCTTGTTGCTATTTCTAATGAATCTGTGCACTTTGCTCAGCAAGTTGAATGCAATTGCTAAAACAAGCGTAGTATGAAATGTGCTTTTACTAGTGTGGATATATAAGAATATTTTTCAACAGATTGAAGTTTTCCTAAATTGCACTTTTTGAAAAGCACCCCAGGAACCAGCAGAATGGTACTGCTGGCTCTGTTAGGAGTGGTCTTGCAACCTCCTGTCTGTTGAAACAGGCGATTTTGTACTGATTGGAAAACCAAGACTATAGAATAACTAGAACAACTGTCTTCGGAAATTCCAGGCAAGAAGACCCTTTAGTGTACAGATAGAACTAAGGATCTTCCAGAGCTTGTGTGAGTGTTGTAGTGATCAAATAGGGGAGAATTCAGCTGTAGTTACCAAAAGGGATTGACTGTTTTTTTTCATATATTGCTAATTGTTTACAAATATTCTGCGCCTACAAGCATCAACATGAAACCAATACAAGCTCTTGCAAGCACAATGAGGCTAATTTTAGCTCCTTTCGACCAACCACACCAGAAGCCAACTGTGGAAGACCGAGAGACACAACTTAGAACTCTACATCAGATGTCCCTTTGGGATTTGAACTTGGGTCTCCACAATGATGAAGGGATTGATTTGAGGGTGAGCATATTAGAAATTAATTGTTGCATCTACCCCTGTACTTTGATTGTTTTGTGATCTAATAAGGTTGTGTAGATGTGCAATTGTAGCTACCAATTGGTTTTTCCCACCTTAGGCTTCTCTAAGATAAAAATTCAGTGGTGTTTTAATTCTACTCGTTTCAATATTTTATTTTTTCTGTTTGTACAACATTCAATCCTCTTGGATTGTCATTTGAATAATTTTAAGTAAAACAATAGTTTGAATGTATGGTTGGTTAATTTACAAGGTTACCCGGAGACGGGGAGATGTTGAGGTCTCCGGTACCGGTACTGGTACCGATACGCCTATTTTTCAAAAATAGGAGACGGGGGTACTTGGAGACAGCAATTTTTTTTTTTAATATAATTTAATAATTTTGAAGAAATACCATAGATTCATAACATAGTGCTTTGAAAACAAGAACAATGGAAAATTATAAGTATGAAGTTACGAACATTGGACATTAAAAGTTTAAAGAGTCAAAGACTAATACTAAATAGTAATGTCATATTAATAGAGTCAAATAGTTGAAAAGTTCAAAACTCTAATTGCATATCTCATAGTCATATCTGATTTCTGAATATCGCATATGATCATCATCATATCAATAATCAGATTAATAATGCTTGAGATTATCATTACATATTGAAATTTTAAATTCAAAAATATATAGTTTGATGCTAAATCGCTGATATGCAAGCAAAAAACTCAAAACTGTAAATAAAAATCAGAAATCTATCTATCTCATCTACTCCACAAGGCTGTGATCATCCATCTCAACGTCTTCAACTATGATGCTGTCCAGAAACTCATCATTCTCCAACTTAGGTTCCTTTGATGGTAGTATAACTAGGGGCAATTCATTAAGGCCATCTGGTTCAACAACTTCTTCCACCATGATTGCAGCATATCCATCATGTGCAATTTGGTCCCATTTTGCTGAAGGACCCTCCATATATGTAGGATCAACACAAGACAGAAGGTGAAGTGTGCTATGAATGTACACCAAGTTCTCTGCTTTCTTTGACCCCAATCGGTTCCTCTTTGTTGGCTAAATATTTTGTAAGTCACTAAAACTACAACTTGCAAAATGTGTATTTTAGGCAGCAGTGTGTGAGATTTCTCTCTCCTCTCAGCAATAGGGGAGGCTCCCTTCTTACCACAGGTGGCTTCAAGTAGAACTGAACTGTAGCACATACAGTTCACCTTGCAACAGTAATGCCGGTGACTCGATGATTGAC
>MU226148.1:1158915-1197560 GCA_018584345.1 Thuja plicata
TGATCATATTAGCTTCTATTTGATGATGTTATAGTGTTTTTAAGCTTTACTCAATAATGGGTGCCTGAAACAAGTTTTAAATCCTAAAAAATCTTTGTTTTTCATTTTGTCGAGTCGTTGCCGAGTCGCGGGTCGAGTCGCAGGTTGAGTCGACGTTGCCGAGTCATGGGCGGGTCCGAGTCATGGAACTTTGATAAAAACGCATCAAAAAGCAAATCAACCTCATTATTGATGATCATTTTTTACTTTGCTTTATTTGTGTGAAGAAGAAATGGAAACAAGGGTTTGAGATTTCAAGCTTGAAGAACTGTGAATTCTTCTAAGTTTTTCAACATAGTGAATTGGTGAAACACCCAACGAATTATGTCAGGCATTGGCTTTAGTCAGAGGCCAAGAAGGAATTTATTGTTGCAGAATTAAGGATTTGAATGCTTCATTATTTACCATAACAATTTGCAGTGATAGAAGGAATTGACAACCGTTATTAATCAAGTTTTAAGTATTTATGAACAGATTTGTGAAGTTTATTCAAGGGTTTCAAGACATATCATACGTGTAAGTTCATGAATTGTAACTCCTAGGTTTTTCTGGGTATTGTTGTTTTAGATAATAGGGGTTATTTAATGAGCTGGGTTTTCAATATATTGTGAAAATTTTGAGTATTCAAGCTGGTATAAAAATCTGGAATTTTCAGCTGTGTATTTTCAATGGAATTTCAGATTTGAGTTAAAAAATTATTATTGCAATATCTTTATTTGCTGCATTACATTGTCATATCAAAACAAATATATCATTTGCATAGCAAATTAGTGGTTTGGCAGAGGTAGAACTTGTTGGGGTTCTTACACTCTTGCTGCATTAATCATTATAGCTGCCACCTAGCATTTTACAACCGTTGGAAATAGTCGTTTGGTGTTGAGGCCACATTCTAGGTTTTAAGGTCACAATTTTAATTCCCTTCAGACGTCTATGGCATGGTGTGTCTTCAGTAACAAAGGTGATCAGTCTGGGGTTGAAGTCTTGTTGGGAGCGATCATTCCAGGTGGCTCTCATATTACAAATAGAATCCAGAATAAATGCATTGTCTATCTTGTAAATAAAAGCCGAATTTGATAATTGCAAATTGAGTAATTGAAAAAATAAAGGATCTCATAGTGAATTCATTATCAGTAGTTTTTTTCCCTTCTTTCTAGAATTGTTATTTAATTCCCATATTTGTCAAGAAATCACAAAAAAACAAATATTTCAAAAAAACCAAAACATTGAAAATTGCAAAACAAAAAACTTTCAAGCACGTGGCCAACATTCAGTGCATTTAAGGGAAAAGAGCCAACAGGGCTCTTACACGTTTTGCCTCCAATGCTATTGTTTTGAGATGCTTTGTGAAGGTTAAAGAGGCATTGTCTAGAATGGTAATTAGTGCTAATTGGAGCATATGGAGACAATCTAGTTGTTGTTTTTCCAAATGCTCGTTTAACCACAGACACTGATTGCCCTCCCAGCCATATACAATTTCCAATTGTCTCTCCTGAGCATTGCTGCAAGTCCATAATGTAGATCATATATTTCCTTGTTATTATTTCACATAATGAGATCACATATCTCATATATATGTGAGAGGTGACTCTTCACCAAGGGTTACCACTCTTCACATGTGGCTCCATTTATTAATATAACTATTAATATAATATATGAATTATAATTATATGATAGTAATATAATAATTATATTTATTAACAATATAATTATTACATTATCAAAATATTTATAACAATATAATAATTATATTAACAATATAGTTATTATATCACAATAATATTATATTATCACAATCTTGATAATAATTATGTCAGCTTGTGGATTCCGACCACAGCTACAATAAACATCAACACTCCTTAGATAGGGAGGAATCCTTCACTTCATGTGTCACATAGTGACATCCACCATGGATACTCTCGGCGGGTGAATCTTTAATGGCTACACCCATGAGAGGAAATACAAATGGACTCATCATTATGGCTACTCCCATGGATGATAAATAAAAAATAGATTTTTACCTCACTGTAACATCAACCATTATGGCTTTCCACAGATATCACCTCACGTGATATCCATCATTATGGCTTATAGATATCTCCACACGTAATATCCACCATTATGGCTTTCCATAAATATCACCTCATGTGATATCCACCATATAGACATTACTTCACGAGATATCAACCATCAATGTAAGATCGTCACTCACAATGATATTTACCATAGCTCATCTAGAGGGTAAACACACAAGTACAAGAAAATCACCACGAACTCTCTTACGTGGTGTTGTCATGGCGTCACACACATGACATCCACCGTGAACCATATTAGAGGGTGGGTCCATCATGGCTACTCCCATTAATGGAAATATAAATGAGTACAAGTGCCCATCACGGAGTCACTCAACGTGATGTCGTCATACAACGTTCACGATAGCTAGTCCTAGAGGATGAATAAACACAAATGCTTAGTCATGGATTATCTAACATGCCAGACACTATGCTACTCCCAGAGGGTGGAACAAGGGCTGATACTTCAAACTTCTCTCTCTCAGAGAAGAGTGCTACAAGGGCTGATACCTCAAACTTCTCTCATGGAGAAGAATGCTACAAGGGATTGCACCTCAAACTTCTCCTTCACAGAGAAGAATTCATTAACAAGGGATTGCACCGCAACCTTTTCTCGCACAGAAAAGAATGCATTAAGCAGATCTTCATAATGATTTGGCCCCCTTTGAAGCTCAAGTTCTTGCATCAACCTCCTGACCTCCTCGTCCAAGGTTTCCTTTAATGAAATGTTAGACTCTCCAATTCTGATATCAACCTTCTAACCTTCTTGTCCAAGGTTGCCTGTGATGGATTGTCAGATTCCCTCTTCGAAGAAACTGATGTAGATAAGTGCCGTCAACTTAGCCTCAAGCTATGTCTTCATTCTTTAGCCTGCATTACTTTCACATAGGATGTATCAAGCTCTTCTCTTGAATTCTCCTTGATCCAACAAGTATCCATCTATCCAAGAATATCATGACGTAGGTGTCCTCATGAAGGCCTTCCAGCCTACATACATAGGACTCCATCCCTGTGAATCATAGTCCTCTGACTGCTATAGTTTCTTGATCACTAGAGAAGCCATCTCGACATGGACTACTCCGTCTGAAGCAATATGACCAAGATCCTCGGATGTCCATTGAAACAGATCCTCTAGTTGCTCCCTTTGTCACGTAAGCATACTCTGCTTACACAGTCCTAATCCAGGAGACTCTCATCATCTGGCATATCTGGCTGAAAGTGCTAGATCCATCAAATTTTGAATAGGAGTCTTGGCCAGAGAAATCTTCTGATTGTTGAGTCCCCATACAATCTGCGACACCTCCACAAATTTATCGCTCCAAACACCCCTTATACCATCCCTTTCCCTTTCTTCACCCGACCCCTCTAAAACTAAATTCAAAGAAAATGCAGGGTGATGAATACACTGGCCTGTAGCTTTTTTAATAAAGGTGTCAAAATTCGTTTGTGCGTCCTCACTTTCAAATCTGTTGGATTTCATTGTATATTCAAATGTGCCTTGAATGCCACATGATTACCAATTGAAGTGTTACAATGGCTTTAGATATTAATGCTTCTACTAATGATAATTACACTTGAAACATAAATGTCTTCAACACTGACTGTCAATGATGAAGAAATCACTAGTGAATGCGCTGAACAATGAAGGAATTATGCCGAGACCATTAGGCACTACTAGAAGTGGCCAATAAATATACAATGCGATTGACTGCTAATAAATCGTCACAGAGCGCAAAGTTACTTCTATTAAATCATAATGAATGACATATGAAGAAACGAACATTATATCTTCAAATCAACACTGTTAATTTCTCCAAGAGAAACCACTGATTAAAGTATTAAGGCCTTTTAACTTGTTGATGCACCCAACCACAATGAGATCAGACCACGCTTTTGCTATGCCACGTGATGAGACCATTTATTGTCTCTATTATATTGATCTTAATACTCTGTTTTAAGTATTACCAAAACATTTGTGGGCTTATGATCAGTTGAACTTGTGTTAAAGTACAATTAGAACCGTCAAACCTATGGGTAGATAGTTATGTCATGTTTTGCCAATATCATATATATATTGCAGTATTTCATATAGCTATCAGAATGTGTGTTCTAATATTTGGATCAATTTGATTAAGTTTACTTGTATGAATATTTCTGCATGATAACTAACCTGCTAGGAAGTAGGAGCAGCTTGAGAGTGGTCGACAACATTTAAAAGAGAACGTTGAGGTCCAGCTGTGACGGGTAACCATCATGGCACCAGAAGACACGACTACTACAAAAGAGGAGCCACTATTCTAGAAATGCAGGAATGTAGCGCTGCTATATTCCCTTTGCACTCATCATTATGTTGAATTGGTCGCCCAAACTTTATTGCACATGTCGTGGGCTGTTACATTCCCCTTTCTTCTCTGGCATGATTTCAATCAGATCTTTTCTTTTCTGTTTTGGTATAAAGTGTCGATCCTCTATTTATAGGGATTTGACTGTTAGTTTGTAAGTTCGGAAGTTTTTGGGAATACATTGTTGCATCTTGCAAAACAAGTTATTTTCCAATTTTATGTATTGTTCTTATGTAACCAGTTCTCGAAATAGAATGAAGTGATTTTTGGTTTACCTTCTGTGTTAGTAGATTAGCAGAAGCCGACCAAGGGGGCTCACTTGGAAGGTGGATTAGAATAGAGTAGATTTACTTTCAACATCCCCAACATTTTAGATAGAAGATTACGGTTTCTTCCTGCAACATTGTACTTTGTGAATGTTCCTGCAACATCTGCAAGGATAGTTATAGTGAATGCTCCAGGTTGAAAGAATAGGCTTAAGTAGACTTTACAATTTCCAACATTCATTTCAGTAAGGAGTAAGTGTGTTTACTTTCCTACAGCTCTAGTGTAGATTTCTTTCATGCGTTTTACCTTCCTGCAGCATAAGTAAAATGACTCTTTGAGGGACTTAGTGCATGTACTGTGCCGTACCATTTCAAGTATACGTCCCTGGGTTGACAAATTAAATGCACCTCATGGTGGGAGAAGTAATCCTTAGATTGAATAAACTATTCCTAAGAGAGGCTTTGGGCATGATTACTAAGCACCTATTGTGAGGCGGTTCATTTTTGGCGCCGCTGCTGGGGATGGTGTCAAGCTAAGAACCTTTCTGAGTCATCTTTTTCATTTCTAGCTAGCTTTTAGATAGTGGTTTGCAGTCCTAAATTTGCTTCACAAGTGTGAAGAATTCATTTGCATGCATTGAAGAGGAAGAAGACGAGATGAATATGACAGATTTTTTCCAAGAGAGTATGTGAATTTGAATGAAGAAGTTGAGTTACCTTTTGTTGATGCAAGTCCTGAATTTCCTGCAGCATCTTCCTCTGGAGCAGAGCCTTTTGATATAAGTGGTCTTCGACCTTTTGCTGAAATTTTGGCAAACTTTCTCGATAATTCCGACCCAAATGCACCTGTTGGTAACAATCCTGTAGCTAATGTTCCTTTCCAGCAGCAACTCCATTTCCAAATACCTCCAGTAATGGCACAACCTACTTTCCTGTTTCCTCTTCCGAGCCTTATAAACAATGCTAATCTCAAAAACATACCCACTGCCGCACTTCCAAAGTTTTATGGCCTGATAACCGAAGATCCTGACACCTTTTTGTTCGAGTTCGACATCCTCTGTCGTAGCTTTGACTATAACATTGATGCCCACAAACTCAAACTGTTTCCAGCAACACTGAAAGAGTCAGCCTTACGATGGTTCATGGGCTTAGGAGCTAATGCAGCAGGCACCTGGGATGAGATGCAGACTCTGTTTCTGCAGAAATACAAAGAGTATTGCAAGGGGAGTGACCCAAGGGGAGATAACATTTTTCGAATGTCTCAAAAGGAGGATGAAACCTTGGAGGATTATGTTTCACGTTTCTTGTACACAATGCAGAAGAATCCCCATGTGCTGGCGGAGGATTCACAGAAACTAGTCTTCTTAAGAGGAGTAAACGACAGCTGTCTGGAAGCACTGGACCTCATGGCTGCTGGAGACATATCCCAATCTTCTTGGGATGACCTCAAGAAAATCTGTCTCAACTATTCAAGATCAACTGTGAAGAAAGGCAGAGGATATCGGTCCACAGTCACTAAAGGGATCAGTTTGGACATTTCCAAGCTGGAGATATCTAACTTGCTTGTGGATTTCAAGCAAGACATCATTAATGATGTTGCTACACATCTCGACACCATGACTGCCAAGAGGAAGCATGCAGATGTTGAATCGCAGTTAGCTGAGTAATGTCCTCACTGCCATAAACAAAAGAAAGACTGCGGATGCAAGCTGGTGGCAAACCCGGAGAATCAACATTTGCCTACTGAGTACATGAAGATAGAAGGAGACGATGAGAAAGTGTTCTTTGTTGCTCAACGTCGAACATGGGCTTCAAGACGAGGAATGCCTCAGGACCCTTTGCAATTTTCCAATCCTAATAATAATCAATGGCAAAACCAAAGTTATCAGAATCCTTCTTAGTACTCTCAACCTACCTAGAATAACCAGTGGCCTAACTAGCAAAATAACCAGTGGGTTCAGCCTCAGAATCAATGGCAACCACCACAAGGGAATTGGCAGCAAAATAACCAATAGAGGGGGCCTCCACAGTGGCCTAACCAAAATCCTGCTTTTCCATAGTTACCACCTCCAGTGCCTCCGCCTGCAATAATGCCACCTCCTGCAGCCACCAGTCCTAATCCAAAGCCAACCCAATTACCTGCCCAGCCGCAGCCTAATCCTAACAACAAGCAACAACAGTAGCCAATGTATACTACTGATGCTCAATAGTACCCTGCCTATGCACTAGAGATATCTGATATCCATTTGAGATCTGGTACCACTCTACCTACACCTGAACATCCTATTATCACGGAAGTTGCAGACACTCCTGCAGCATCAACACCACTTCCAGAAGCTACACTGCAAAATACCACCCAATCAACTCATATATCCAGCAAAACTGATGTTCACACCTCACTTAATCCTCCTTTTTCACATAGGCTTAACATAGAACAACCTATATCCCGAGAAGAAATGTCATTTGATATTCTTGAGCAGCTGAAAAACATGCACATCCAAATCCCTCTGTTCCTCTCTATGGAAAAGCTATTAAGGAAACATACCTTAAAAAGCCTGAAAGGAAGAAGGACCCTCAAACAGTCCATGTTATAGGGCAATTTGCAGACATCATGTTGGGAAAGGTAGTTATACCCAAGTATTCAGACTCTGGAAGCCCAGTAGTTGATTTGATAATTAATGGACAGTCTGTGAAAAATGCTTTAGTTGATTTGGGAGCAGCCATAAATGTAATGACCAAAGATACAATGCATAGGTTAAGTATAGAGGGCTTGAGAACAACTCCAACAGTGTTACAACTTGCTGATAGTTCAACTGTCACTTTAGATGGTCTCATAGAGGATATAATAGTCACCTTGGATTCATGGGAATACCCTACTAATTTTCTCATCTTATCACCTGAAGTAAACTTTGCTGGCTATCCAGTCATCCTAGGGAGACCCTGGTTAGCTACCACTGATGCTAAAATTAGTTGCAGATCAGGAAGCATGTCAATTTCAAATGGTCAAGCAATAAAGAAGCTAGCACTGTATCCTCCTGCCCAACCCCAGCTAGACTTGGGAGATCCTATTTGGCCAGATTTGGGGGATGAGGAAGAAGAGCTAAACTCTGTTGCTCAGTTCATAATGTTACACAGACAATCTTTTCTGAAAATGCAAGAAGAAGATGATGTGATACAAAGTATTCTTACCAATGAGTGTGTAGTAGCAAAAGATGTTTCCGAAAGTTCTGTTTGACAACTGTGTACCTATGAGGACTGTCTTTCCAGCAAGCCCTGAGATAATCAATCAATTACTGCCATGTGAAGTAGCTACAAGCCCAGTACCTGAAGTGTCAATGGTAGAGCTAACAACCACTGTGGAACTTTCCCCTGGTCACAATCTCCATGTAAACAACAAGTTGCCACCACCACAATTGGCATTGTTATCCAAACTCTTGCGTAAGCATGAAAAAGCCTTTTCTTGGGATTATGGAGATATGGTAGGTCTGAACCCTAAACTCTGCACCCATAGGATCTACATCAATGATGGCAGTCTACCACTCCATCAACCTCAGAGAAGAATAAACCCAACCTTGCGAGAAATAGTCAAAATTGAATTGCAAAAGTTGTTGGATGCTGGTTTCATTTATCCAATCTCTGATAGCAAGTGGGTATCACTTTTGGTCATTGTACCCAAGAAGGGAGGTAAATGGAGAATATGTGTGGATTACCGGGAATTGAACAACGCCACAAAGAAAGATCATTTTCCCTTGCCATTTATTGATCAAGTTCTGGATACTTTGGCTGGTAAGAAGTACTCCTTTCTGGATGGATACAACGGTTACAATCAGATCAACATTGCTCCAGAAGATCAGGAGAAGACCACATTCACATGCCCTTGGGGCACATATGCTTATTCTGTATTACCATTTGGCTTATGCAATGCACCAGCTACTTTCCAGAGAGCTGTAATCAACATCTTTGCTGACATATCACATGATTGTATGGAAATATACATGGACTACTTCACTACATTTGGTGTCACCTTTGAGGAAGCCCTGAAGAACTTGGAAAAAGTACTAATCATACGTCAAGAACACACCCTGTCTCTCAACAGTGAGAAATGCTTTATGATGATGCAGGAAGGCGTAGTGCTTGGACATTTCATCTTAGAAGCTGGAATCCAGGTAGACACTGCAAAAATAGAGGTAATTCTCACACTACCTATCCCTACTAAGAAGAAAGATGTTAGATCTTTCCTAGGACATGCTGGCTATTATAGGAGGTTTATCCAAAATTTTAGTCAAATAGCTAGTCCTTTGTATACTTTGCTTACCAAAGAGGCCGAATTTGCTTAGACAAAGGACTGTGATGAATCCTTCCTGCAGCTCAAGTCACTTTTGGCAACTGCACCAATACTTAGGGGCCTTGACTGGTCTTTGCCATTTCACATACATACAGATGCTTCTGACTATGCAATAGGTGCTATCTTAGGACAAAAGTCTAGTAACCTTGAAAATGTAATTTACTATATCAGCAAGAGCCTCCATGGACCAGAGTTAAACTATACAATGACTGAAAAAGAATTACTAGCAATAGTTTATGCTCTGAACAAATTCCGCCATTATGTAACCGGTTATCCCATCTTTGTTCATACTGACCATGCAACAATTAAGTATCTCATGAACAAACCTGCCATCACAAGCAGGCTAGCAAGATGGCTTCTTCTTTTGCAAGAATTTGACATTACCATCATTGACAAGCCAGGGAAGGCAAATGTGGTCGCTGATTATCTATCTAGAATCCACCATGCTAAAGAAGATACTACTCTGATAGATGATGCGTTTCCGGATGAGCATTTATTTCATATTACTGTCCAAAATCTGTGGTATGCTGATATAGCTAATTACCTTGTAGCTAACAAAATGCCCACACATTTCTCTTATAAGGATATGAGACTGCTTGTAGAGAAAAGCTTCCACTTCTCTTGGATTGATAACACACTATTTTACACTGGACCTGACCAAGTAATGCGGAGATGTGTGCGAGAAGATGAGACATATGACATTCTCCATGCATGTCATAATGAGCCATGTGGGGGACACTTTGCAGCAAAAAGGACAGCCCTGAAGATTTTAACAACTGGCTACTACTGGCCTACACTTTACAAGGATGCAGCCAGTTACACAAGGAAATGTGATAAATGTCAGAGAATGGGCCGACCAACAAGATCAGATGAAATGCCCCTCAATCCACAGGTGGTGGTAACACCATTTGACAAATGGGTCATGGACTTCATTGGTCCAATATACCTTCCATCCAATGGGAAGTCCTACATCCTGATGTGCATTGATTATCTGACCAAATGGGTCGAAGTAAAAGCCATGAAGCATGCTCGGGATCATAAGGTTGCAGAATTTTTGTATGACGAAATTTTCACTAGATATGAAGTACCAAGAGAACTTGTTACTGATCAAGGCGCTCAATTCACTTCCAATATGATAACAGAGCTCATGAAGGAATATAATATCAGACATCGGATGTCAAGCCCCTATCATCCTCAGGCCAATGGACAGGTCGAAGTTACAAATCGGGAAATTGAAGCCATCTTAAGAGCTATAATTTCTCTTGTTAAAACACATTGTCATTGTTCATGATAAGAATAACAGAGGAATGCAGAAGGTCCATAGTTTTAAAAGGAGTAGTCTGAAACTCAAGAAGGAATAAGGCATTTATCGATTGCAGAGCAGACAAATTGAAAAAAATTGGCAAACACAGATGGGAGGGCAGTTGCAGAGATATGAGCCGATAGTACATAGTGTTTTACTTTCAGATGTTGAAGCAGTAAGGAGGTTTAATGCATGTGGCTGGTTAGGATATTTCTTGAAATTAACAGAGTTTGATGAAGACACAGTAGCTGAGTTTGCAAATACATTTGAGGAAGGGCAAGCAACAGTATGGGGATTGACAGTGGTCACCATAGAAGAACGAATAGCAGAAGTAACCGGGTTACCAATGGTCGGGGAGCACTACCCCAATGTGCACGATGCCAGATCAGCTAGGGCCCAGTTTACCCTACCGAGTGACCCTCCTCTGGAGATTACCAAGCAAGGGTGCAAAAGAATGTCTATCCCTCTGCCATATAATGAATTGGCCACGCATATTATCAGGTATTTTACCTGTGAAGGAAGATTTTCTAATTTGCACGCACATCACTTTAAATTACTTAGTTACGTAAGGCATAATCTTCTACTGAATGTTCCTAATTTCTTGTACAATATGCTATGCATTAGTGTTGAGGAAACCCAGAAAGGAAATGTTAATTCTGTCACCCACCATGCCCTAATCAAATTGCTAATAGAGAAATCTCTTAGGGACGTCTCTCCTTTGGCATGGTCAGAATTTGTCCAGCATAAAACCTTGCAACCTCAGGTTGACCCTAGTGTGCAACCTAGCCATGATGATGCAGTACCCATTGGCCTAGCTGTTGAGCAAGACACCCAAGGGACAGAAACTGAAAATCTGCAAGAAAGTATGCCTTTGCCTGCTCATATGAGCACTGTACCTACTTCTACCCGAACAAAAGGAAAACGAAAATTAGAGGGAGAGACTTCCGTTCCTGCAGCCAAGTCACAAAACCCTACAACCTCAAAGGGGAAGAAAAGAAGTCGATTCCTGCAGCAGCTACTCCTACAGCAGAGAAATCGAAGAAGGTTATTAAGAAAAAGGCTGTGGAGATTGAAGAAACCCCTGTGCGAAGAAACCCTAGAATGAGAGGACAACTCCCTAAAGTATCCTCAAAAAGCCAATCCGTTTCCCCCAAGCAATCTGATGAAGAGCCTCATGTACAAATTATTCCGGATGATTCCTCAAAACAGTCTGAAATTCCAGACATTTCTCAAAATCCAAAAGAGACATGTGAAGCTGAACCTGATGTATGCCAAAATAACCCCCAAGAAAGTCATCAGGATATCTCAGACAACAATGAGGAGGATGTCTCAATAACTCATTAATCAGCTTGCTCAGAGACTGCCCTAGTTCCCTATAAAAGAACCTAGTTAACAAGTTTCTTAGAACAATCATGGAAGGAACAAAGGAGGCAAAATAGCTAGGAAGAAGATTGTGGCCCAATCACTTTGCAGATGCTTCTTTTTGGATTATATAATAGGTATGTTTTGACAACAACCTTATGGGGAGAAGAGAAAAAGAAAATGAAGAAGGTAATAACAGAGCGAGGGGAGGAGATTGCAGATTTAAAAGAGCAATTGGTAAGACAAAAACAAAAGATGGATCATGCCCTTAAGTTGGCTGATCAAATAATTACTTGTAGGCCACCACCTAGGGTTTATGCCATCTGTTTGAAAGAACAGTTCCTCTTATTTCAATTAATGATTACCCTTAAAGAAATAGACTCTGAGTTTAAAATAGCTCAAGAATTTTATGACCTATACCAGACCCTTCCCTCATGGCAGCAAAATTTACTTTGTGAACTGTATATACATAACTTCATTATCCCTACAAAAAATGAGTGGAACCCTCTACTTTATATAGAGGATGTACACCTGAGGGTATTAATGTCTTGGATGCATAATGAGGCCAATTATGATAGACAACTGGAAAATTACAGGGATCAAGAGAAAACAAAACCACTGCCATTGAGGGCTGAGAGTAGCAAACCAGATGTACTCCTTAGAGATTGGTTCAATTTGACCTATGGAAAAGTCAAATAGGAAACAAGGAAGAAAATCTTTGGGATCAGAACAGAGGTCTATGCAGAGTATGACGACATGTCTTACTTCGTCTTTCAGAGAGCCCTGGCTAGTGCCAGAACAGGTGGAGCAGATTACCCAAAGCATTTAAGAGGTTAGAGCCACACAACCCTATCAACCTCCAAGCAGCCATTCATAGAGCACCGAAATACATGCAGCTGGGTAGACAAATTAGACAAGAACTCTGGTGTCCACTTACCATGCAGCCACCTATGCTCCTTTGGCCCCTTTATGACATCAATGCTGAAAGGCTTGACTAGCTGCAAGAGGATCACCGAATGGATGTTTGGGAGAGGATAAGAGGATTCTATTACACTTTCAAGAGCTAGAGACAAGGAAGGACAGAGGTTGGTGATTTTCGAGTAACTACTAGAAGATGCAATGCTTGAGGACAAGCATTCAACTTACCAGGGGGCAGATGATGAGACCATTTATTGTCTCTATTATATTGATCTTAATACTTTGTTTTGAGTATTACCAAAACATTTGTGGGCTTATAATCAGTTGAACTTGTGTTAAAGTATAGTTAGAACCGTCAAACCCATGGGTAGATAGTTATGTCATGTTTTGCCAATATCATATATATATATATTGCAGTATTTCATACAGCTATCAAAATGTGTGTTCTAATATTTGGATCATTTTGATTAAGTTTACTTGTATGAATATTTCTGCATGATAACTAACCTGCCAGGAAGTAGGAGCAGCTTGAGAGTGGTCGACAACATTTAAAAGAGAACGTTGAGGTCTAGTTGCGACGGGTAACCATCATGGCACCAGAAGACACGGCTACTACAAAAGAGGAGCCACTATTCTAGAAATGCAGGAATGTAGCGCTGCTATATTCCCTCTGCACTCATCATTGTGTTGAATTGGTCGCCCAAACTTTATTGCACATGTCGTGGGCTGTTACATTTCCCTTTCTTCTCTGGTGTCATTTCAGTCAGATCTTTTCTTTTCTGTTTTGGAATAAAGTGTCGATCCTCTATTTATAGGGATTTGACTGTTAGTTTGTAAGTTCGGAAGTTTTTGGGAATACATTGTTGCATCTTGCACAAGTTATTTTCCAGTTTTATGTATTCTTCTTATGCAATCAGTTCTTGAAATATAATGAAGTGATTTTTGGTTTACCTTTTGTGCTAGTAGATTAGCAGAAGCCGACCAAGGGGGCCTACTTGGAAGGTGGATTAGAATAGAGTAGAGTAGATTTACTTTCAGCATCCCCAGCATTTCAGATAGAAGATTACGGTTTCTTTCTGCAGCATTGTACTTTGTGAATGTTCCTGCAACACTTGGAAGGATAGTTATAGTGAATGCTCTAGGTTGAAAGAATAGGCTTAAGTAGAGTTTACAATTTTCAGCATTCATTTCAGTAAGGAGTAAGTGGGTTTACTTTCCTACAGCTCTAGTGTAGATTTCTTTCATGCATTTTACCTTCCTGCAGCATAAGTAGAATGACTCTTTGAGGGACTTAGTGCACATACTGTGCCGTACCATTTCAAGTATACGTCCCTGGGTTGACAAATTAAATGCACCTCATGGTGGGAGAAGTGATCCTTAGATTGAATAAACTATTCCTAAGAGAGGCTTTGGGCATGATTACTAAGCACCTATTGTGAGGCAGTTCACCACGACCCTGCACTCGATAATAGTCATAGGCTGCTTCTCCGATTATGATTTTCACCAGATATTTGCTTGCACAACACACAGACTTGGCAATGTGCAATGCGACTACTAATTTGAAAAATCGAAGTGCCAAAGTATGAAAGCCGATGCAACCTAGAAATGCACGACCAAACAAACCACAGGCCCTCATGCCAGCTCATAGTGCTGAGCTGAGATTGTTGTCTCTATGAATACTCCAGACACACCCGTAACTTAGGTTTTGCCCAGCTGGTAATTATAGACCTTCTCCCGCAGTAGAGAGGCATAATATAAATTGTGATTATATCATGGATATGATCACAGTACATAGACCAATTGCATCATTAATTTTCATACTTGCCAATGCCTATCAACAACTTGTTACTCTACCAAGCTGTATATGATTGATGATCACCGAATCACTCACTTTTCTCTATTTTACCTCAATCAACCAGAGGTCGAACCCCAAGGTGACGCCTAGACAAGGGCTCAAAACTATGAGCAAGAGACTACAAATTGCAATGAACAATTATATTAGCAAACATGCAAGTATCATCTTGACTGTTCCCCTTGGGCATATCAACGACATAGGACTCGATCACCAGGGTCCTGTCGGACCTTTCCTCCACTTTACAGTCATGCAAAGTGGTCCTCATTGAGAATCTCAAGGCGCTCTATGCTCCTTTCATCCGAAAAGCCCGAGACAACGTGTACTTCCCTCATGCTTCCCTAAACTGTGCCATCCCTTCTTAGAATGGAGCAATTCTGTATAAAGTGCTTTTCAAACCTGGGGCTTATCAAACCTACGCACCATAGACCAAACATCTGCCACAGGCGTTGTGATCCATTGCACCACCATTGAACAACACTGGTTCTCTGCTATGTTGTGCGAGTGGTAGTACTCCACCACCTCTCTCACGAACATATATTCAATCATATGTGTGAGATGCCTCTTTTGATATGTTGTGTTTCCAATTTTGTTCTTCAATCTCCAGTAATATTAATCCCCCCAAAAAAACTATATCAATATAGTTCTACAGAGACATTTTCAATTCATAGTCAGGGACCATCAGAATAAATGAGGCGATGTTAAATTACATAGATTGGCACAATATGCCAATAAAGAATCAGATCTACCTATGATCACCTCATCATGAATCCGCTCTGATACCATGTTGTTTTTCCAAATGCTTGTTTAACCACGAGCATTGATTGCCCTCCCAGACATAGACAATTTGCAATTGTCTCCCCCGAGCATTGTTGTAAGTCCATAATGTAGATCATATATTTCCTTGTTATTATTTCACATAATGAGATCACATATCTCATATATATGTGAGAGGTGACTCTTCACCAAGGGTTACCACTCTTCACATGTGGCCTCATTTATTAATATAACTATTAGTATAATATATCAATTATAGTTATATAATAATAATATAATAATTATATTAACAATATAAGTATTACATTATCAATATATTTATTACAATATAATAATTATATTAACAATATAATTATTATATCACAATAATATTATATTATCACAATCTTGATAATAATTATGTCAGCCTGTGGATTCCGACCACAACTACAATAAACATCAACACTAGTAATAACAGGATAGGTGCCATTAAGGCAATAATACTAGATGGCTCTTGGTGGGATCGTTTTGAGTTCCTCATGAGGTTCATTGAGCCATTGAGCATGATCTGATACACTGACATGGATAGGCCTTGCTTGGGTGAGGTATATGATGGCATAGACTCCATGATCGAGGATATTAAAAAGATCATAAATGAGATAGAGCAAGATCTTGAAGAAAAATTCTTCAAGGAACTACAAATAATCATGGTGCAGAAAAATTCTTCAAGGAACTACAGATAATCATGGTAGTGATATAGAACAAAATGACTACCCCTTTGTATCTCCTTGCCTTTGTATTGAGCCCCGGGTACTATAGTCAATTGGTCCTCAAGGAGAGTACCACTAGAGTTGCCCCATACAAAGATCCTGAAGTTGTTCACAGGTACAAGGCAGCCCTGCGTAGATTCTATCCCGATCACATACGACCTACAATGAGGTTTGAATTCATGAGTTTCGCAAGCATCGATGATTGTGGTCATGAGGCTTTTGAAGACAAGAACGATGCTGATGCTCATAAATGGTGGTACTTCCATGGACAAATGTATCGGCACCTACAACCCGTTGCCGTCAAAATTTTATCACAAGTAAGTTCTTAAGTGTTAAGATTCTAATTTCTAAATTCTTGTTGATGAATTTTGAATTTATATTTTAAATTTTTTAATTCAAAACTCTTGACTCTCTAATTTCAAAATTGAAAATCTTGATAGGTTGCTAGTTCATCATCATCCGAGAGGAACTGGAGCACATACTCTTTCATCCACTCAATAAAACACAATAAATTGCATTCCAAGAAGGCAAAAGACTTGGTCTATGTGCAGTCAAACTTGAGGCTCGCAACACACAAAGATAATACTTACAAAAAGGGGGAGGCAAAGCATTGGGATGTTGAACCAGAGTGTGCGGAGTTGGAAGATTCGATTGCACGCCTTGATGCAGCTGTAGTTGATGATGATGATCACGAGCTACCTAGTGATGCCGAGGCTGCTCTTGAGGCTGACATTGTTAGTACCAATACTAGTGGCAGTTTTTTTGCTTCTAATTTTCAACAACAGAATGATGATGATTTGTTTGATGGTTTTTTGATGATATTTGATCGATGATGGCTGATTATTTATGTTGACATTATTGTTTTTGAACTGAAACATTGATATGGTGGTGTATTTTGGCATTTTGTTATGTCATCTAGACTAGAACTTTAATATATACGGTGGTGTATTTTGCTATGTTGCTTTAATATTAGCATAGTGGTGTATGAACTTATTTGCTGCTGCACACACACACACACACACACACACACATATACATATACATTTTTTTTAAAACATATATTCTTGTACGAACAAACCCAAAATAAATCCAAACCCAACCCAAAAATATTTTGAATGAATTTTGAACCCGAATCTTGAACCCGTATCCGAACTGGCAACCTAGTTATTAATTATTTCCCTTTCTTAATCTTTTAGCCTACAAAAAATTAGTATAGGCTTGAGGTCTTTTCCATGTTTCTATTTCTGAAAAGGGTACTGTTATCTCCAAAATTTTAGCACCCAATTACCAAGCCTTGAAACCTAGTAATTTTGGAGAAACATGGGAACAACCATGAATTCGTGGGTAAATTATTAAGATGGTTGAACCTTCGGGTTCTAGGCCGGCTCCTATAAGATGGTATTACTTAACACCTTGCGTATTTTTGAAAATGACTTTAACTTGGATGGAAAAGGGGTAAGAGGAAAATTATAATTGCATAACTTAAATAATGCAGAAAATAAGGTGATACACCAATTTAATAATGAGGAACAACTCTATATCACAACACAATGAACATTCTAACCAGAAATAATGAAGACACAACCTTGGTGAAAAATATTACACATAAGTATTTCATGAGAAGACTCTATACTGGACAGTATGAAAGGAAAAATGATCACATTCAATAACTATCAATCAGATGTACAAATCATGACCTATGAATAACTTCCACTAGCTTTTGAAGGTACAAAAATGAGACATTAGTTGAAGGTTCCTAAAGAAATGAAACACAAAAATAACATCAATCACAAGTACACAACAATAAAACTCCAAGATTGATGTGAAAATCTTTGTATTATGCTCAAAAGCAAAAGACAAAATAGCTCACATGAGAAGTAGGTTTCAGAAGATATGCGAAGGACATCATTCCTGATCACAATAGCACTTCCTTTCTCCAAAACTAGAACCCTCTTCAAAGTGATAAGGATCAGGAATATATAGGAATGAGTCCTTTCAACAACTCCTGAGAATGAGGAAAATGCATTCAAAAGGGGTCGAATATCCACAAAAAGCCTCCGAAAAAGGACTCAAACTCTCCACTTAAGTGATACAAACAGTCAAAAGACCTATCTGTCCAAGTACAACTGATGACCACTCTAGTTTAGCCATAACAGTCCCTAAAAAGACTCAAATGACTCACAAAAAGAGTCCAGATCAACAACAATCTCTAAAAGCATGACTAACTGCCACCTCTACCCTATTACAAGAGTCCCAACTTGACCTCCCATCTCCCTATCTCTTCAAATTCGAAAATTGAATTTAGAGACTTAAATTCAATTTTGCATTTTAATAATAATTAATTGATTTATAATAGACATCAATTAATTATTATTAATAACAATATTGCAAATTTTTAAAATAAAATTAACTCATTAATAAACATTAGGTAATATAATAATATATTACTTAATTTAAGTAATATATTATCATATTACTTAATGTTATATAATTCTTAAGACTTGTGAGTTAATTTTATTTTAACTTATGAGTTAATTCAAACCCGATACAGACACATCCTCCATCGGATTTCAAAATAACTTAAAAATAATGCAATGCTTAAGTCTTCGCCCTAAAAGTAAAACAAAAGCTTATCGCTTATTATTTCATTTGATATTTGGAAGAAAATGGGAGCTGCCTTTCGTGAATAGGGTTTTGAAACCCTAGGACACAGCGAAAGAAGGAAGAAATACAGCTATTGTGGCCGCCATTGAAGGAAATTAACGTGCTGTTTTGCTTGATGACTTCCACTCCAAACGATTCTTTCTGTTCTACGTGGCTGCCATGGAGGAACTTCTGGGCTTTGACTGCAAGAAAACCGCTTAAAAAACACGGGTATGAACTGCTTCATTTTTTTATGTATCGTTTTCCCTTTTGGAGATACCATACCCCTATTTGGCTCTGCCGTGTCTTTGAAAGGAATCCGCATGATTATCTTCTTCTTACCTGTTTCTGCTCTTGTATAAAGTTGTGATGGCTCCTTTTTCTATGGTCACAGTTACAACTATCTGTGCTTTTAAATGCTGTTCATATTTTTCCTTCTGGGTCTAGCTCTTCACTGGTTGAATTTCTCTTTTGACTGTGTATGAATTTGCGGCTATTCTCTTATGATACAATGCTTTTTGTTTGGAGATTTATATTTCAAAATCGACCCATGCTGTGGTGCTATGTACCCAGCATTCTGGAAAAAAGTTCTTCTTTCATGACTGCATTTTTTGGAGAAAAACTGAGATCTCCTTACCCGAACTTGAAATTCTGAAACTAAAATTGAAACCCCAGGCATGGCTTTTACCTGAAAATCTGATTTCTTCAAGAAGCATTATGGAAAAACTTATATTAGGTCCCCGATGTTCCATTTTGCCTGCCTCTGCTCAAGTTATGGGTCCTCTTGCATTATGTCTGCAACTCTTTTTCACTAGTCACGAGACCTCTGAAACCTTTTTTGTAATAACAAACAAAACACTCACGGTTACAGCCGTTTATGAAGACACTCTACCCTCTCCAGAATTCCTGCAACCCTTTTTACTTGTCTTTCAAGTATGCAGCTCTAAAAGTTTTTACAAAACGAAGTCTACTAGAAATGTCTTCTCCTGTATGAAAACTGCAACTATTTTTAAACATGAGACCTCTGAAAACTTTGCAAAAATTCTTCTCTGGTTCAGCTCCTTGAAAAAGTATATATCATGGCATCAACATAACTGTTGCCGCTTTCTGAAGAAATCTGTTTGATTCTTTCCTACATATCTCTTTTGATCTTTTGGTCACTGCATACCTCTTGTTCATTCTATTCTGTAAGTTCTGTAGTTTTTACCTTTAATGACCTTGGTCCTTGAACAGAAAAGAGTATTCTCTCATGCTGCAATTATGTCAATGAAACCTTACAAGAAACTGGGTTTCATTGAGATTGCTGCAGCATGAGAGTAAGTACAATAATGTTAAGCTACAACAATCTCAATGAACTCAATGCATATCTGATTCCTTTTCAATAATATGATGTCTCTGCACCAGAATCCATGTATTTTTGGTATGCTGGGCTCAAACTCTCATGGGAGCCCATTTCCATCCACATACCAAAATTAGAAATATTCAGACCTTATGTATTCTGAACTTGTTTTAAAACATTAAAGCCTGCATTGATTATGGCTCTACCAAAATGAGCTTGTAGGAAAATTTTGGTAACAGGTACGACACTACCCTAGACATTGAGGACGTAAAAACCAATACCTTGATTGAATGTTTTTGTTATAATGCACCTCATTTAAGATGCCCTACAGTTTTGTATATTTATTTTTGTTTTTTATTTTTCTCCACATAATGTTAAATAGGAGAAGATGCTTTTTACACATTCTTTTGCATACAGTCTTAGGAAAGACAGTGCTTGCTTGTTGCATTGTCCTCTATAATTATTGGTCACCCACAGACGTTAATATCTTTTATAATTCACTGTAGGGCCTCATTTTACTTCAAAATGTCTCTGCAATATGTTCTAGTAGAAAATGATACCTATTACATCTTTATAAAAGAAATGATGTGTACGTTTATTTCTAATTCAGTAATACATTTGGTAATATTTCTTTAGTTATTCATTTATTTGGCACGGCCATGGGTGTTCGTTTTAACTCAATTAGATATTTGTAGTTATATACTAAATAATGGTCATTTAGATGTATTTTGACATTTGCTTGTCATTATCTTATCGGATATTTGTAGAAGACATTGATGTTCTACTACAAATTCTTGTAACTTGTAGGAAAACCATGAAGAAGCCACAGAGGAGTTACCTCAGAAAGCAAAGCTCTTTTTTAGTTCTGTGGTAGAGTATTGGGATGCTGATTTCTATGTTAGGGTTGAGGATACTATCTATCTAAACCTAGGTAACTCTTAATGCTTTTTTCTTTTAAATGCATGGAACTATGTGATGGAAAATGAAAGATTGAAGAGAGATTCCAATATAATGGATCTTCACATTTTATGTCCTTTTCTGTATAGCCTTGTTAGTTTTTGTAAATCCTATGTTGTTTACATGTTTGATATGCAGATGAGTTTGTGAAAATTCTTGCTGGTTTCCAAGACAAAGGACGGTTATATATGGGATGTATGAAGTCTGGGGACGTGATC
The DNA here is from genome assembly GCA_018584345.1 of Thuja plicata. Classification (NCBI taxonomy): domain Eukaryota; kingdom Viridiplantae; phylum Streptophyta; class Pinopsida; order Cupressales; family Cupressaceae; genus Thuja; species Thuja plicata. The sequence continues at coordinate 1,180,095 of MU226148.1, forward strand.
AGTGAAGAGTAAGGTCCTAGCTTTTGGTAATTACAATCAAGATGAGTCATATAAGGCACAGTTGTATAAGGACTGTAATGGCTTTACCTATCTTTCCCTGGTCTTTTTGGCAAAGAATTACTGCAAATTTTAGTATGTAAATGCACTAATCAGTTGCATGACTAATAAATGAAATTTACATTACCATTCTATCTAGCTTATAATGTTTTTTTCTTGTCTTTATACAATATAGGAATCATATATATAGCGCAACACATTGCAATTCTAGTTTTTATTGCTGAAAACATTGCAATTCCAGTTTTTCAAAGTGTTTTATGATGACTACAGTAAAATCTTAAGTGCATCTTTTCTATATTTTCTGCACTGCATTTCATAGCAATCTTCATCTTAGCGCATCTTAAAGCGCATTCTTACTACATTTTCTGCACCACATTTAATGTCAAGCTCAGTCTAAGCCAATTTTTCTGCAATATATAATTTAATAAGCTGATTACAATTGAGATTTATCCAAGAAATCTACGTGACCTTCTGATGTATTATTTTTGTGGTCCATACATTTCTTTTACCTGAATATCAAAGATTAGTCTTAGTGTTCCGCATCCCTTTGTTGATGACTTGTCTATGCTGTTTGTTCTCTGTTCATTTCCGTTTGCCACTATAGGTTTTCCATCACAGAGATCTTTGCAATAGTTTCTATTCTTTTTGAGGCCATATTACCTATATGCTATACAGAACAAGTGTTTAGTCTTTTTTCATTACCCTTACATTCAGACAAATGTCATTTTTTAACTTTTTAGCAGATTCGAGTACAGTCATATGTTGCATTTTTGGGTTAGATAGTAACTTGTGCACAGGTTCAGTGTAAACATGTTGGAAATGGTTCATTTTTAGTAAAACGGGAAAGTATTTTATTTAGCTAATAAGTCTAACAAAGTGTAGATGTACATTAAGATTCAGACCTATCTTCTAATTCATCTCTTGCAAGAGATAAGGTGGTTTTTGAAGAATAGATGTTTGCTAAATGGAATAAAGATAGGCATGAGATAGAAGAATAATACGTAGTGATAAGATACTGTGTAGCTGTACTGAACAGTTTGTAGAGGTTTCCTTGTAAGCTTTTTGAAGGAATGAAAACTGATTTGACGGTGTAATTATCTGTGTATTTTTTTTCACAACACATAGTTTGAAGTTTCAACTGCTCTGTGATTGATGCAATGTTATAAGAATAATTCTGATTATTGAACAGTAGTACTTCAGTCGCCTTGTTTGAAATGTTTCAATATATCCTCATCTATGGTTGTTGTTGTTCCTTGTTATGCAGGGGTCAACAATGGTTTGAACCTGACTGGTGGAAATTTGGAGATGAGAAATCGTACGTTACTCTAGGCCTATCTTCATGGCTTGTTTATGATTTTACAATTTTACTTTGTTTATAAAAATTATAAAAGATGGGGTTTGACAAATCCACGATGACTTTCTTTTAGAATGGCTTTCTTCAAGTTTGGGAAACAGTTGTGTATATGAACTGTTACAGAAAATGCATTTTAACTTGAGTCCTCGGGGTTCTTATCGAACAACTTAAAGAATATTTTTTCAGATTTTTCTGTCTTGTGTTTTTAGCTTTGTTCATTTTCCGTTACCCTTGTTGCAAGAAAACACATTTATTTCCTCTAGCATGCTTGGCTTGCTCATTAGGCAAATTGTCATAGAGGATTATTTTTGAAATATACCACACGCAAAGTTGCCATCCATGCATATGAAGTTGAGATTATAGCTATGAGTAAAAATTCTCTATTCCATAACCAGAGTAAAAATTCTCTATTCCATAACTTTCAGTAGAAATCTCCAATCAGCTCGATCATAAGCCTTTCTTATATCTAATTTAATCAACATCCTGGATTCCAAATTTTTTGGATTGAGTGTAAAATCTCTTGAGCAATGATTACCACATCTAATATAGATCCTGCTTGGAACTAACCAAGTTCATTCATCTGAAATGATATTTAGCAGAATATTTTTGACTCTAATTGCCATTGCTTTGGCCAATAATTGTAAAAGTTATTGCAAAGTGAAATTGGCCTAAAGTCAGCTAGAGAGATCGTCCTTTCTTTCTTTGGAATGAGAGCTAGAAAGGTATTACTGAGTTGTTTTAGATTCTTGCCTCAAGCCCTAGTCTTCAAAAGCTTCTGTCACTTGCTTGCCAACAAAGCCCCAAAATTTTTAAAAGAGAGCTGTAGAGAACCCTTCCATACTAAGTGCTTTATCTGGATGGAGATAAAAGACTGCTGTCCTAATTTCTTCTTCAGGGAAGCTTGCTGTTAACATTTTGTTTCTCCCCTCTGAAATCAGCTTGGGAATTTTCTCCAATATTCTCCTTTGCGCCAAAAGGTCCAAGCATTCCAATTGTTGAGCAGCTTGCTGAAATAATTTACTGGTGTGGGCCTGATTACATCCATGTGCTCCACTGACGCGCCATCCCCCAATCTGATTTTAGAAATTCTATTAGAAAATCTACGAACCTTTGTGCTATTATGAACGAATTTGGAGTTTTTATCTGTATCCTTAATCCAAAATTCTCTTGATTTTCGCCTGCAAAAGGTTTTGTTCCGCTAAATTTGCTGATAATCCCCCATCGGTCTTTTTTCTGGCAAAAACCTGTCCTGATACATGCCAAGCAAGCAGACTTCGTTGTTTAAATTCTCCTACCCTACGCTGCAAATCCTGTTTAGATCTGTGTCCCGTGCATCCTCTTGGTCTGTTTTTGTATTTGAATTGGCAAAAATCAGCTAAGAACATAGTTGCATGAAATTCATCCCCCATGGTTGGATACTCCCTCAAATAATCTGCCCAACCTTCACCGCCTTCCTCTTGTCCTACTTAATCTCTTCGTGGTGCCTCTAAGAGTTCAAGTATTAAAGGTCTAGGAGTAGTTTTGCTGGCTGTCCTGTAGTTGTTTACTGGGACATTAGTGTTCCTCCCCTTTCCTTGGTTGCCATTATTCCCATTATTGCCGTTATTACCATTGTTGCCATGATCACGTAGTTTTTGTTATTCATTGTTTGCATCATTTGGTTCATTAATTGAACCAACTGTTGCTGTCCACTCGCCAAATTGTTTATGATTACCATGGTACTAGAATTTGCTGTTCATGTCTATCTCTCATACTTATTGGAATCTAAACTCAGAACCCCTCACTCTCTCTCTCCTTGTCCCATAAGTGATAAATTCTGTATCTTCTGCGTTCATGAATTAATTTCAGACATTACTTGTTCCATAACCCTTTAGTTTGGCAAGATCACTTGCTCTGATACCCCTGTAAACCCGTGTTGATCCCTCACCAAAAAATTGCCCTTTTTCTCCCAATGTTTAATATATGAGCATTATATCAAAGTCCCTGTATAATTTTCTGATGTGCAGGTTTATGGTGCGTGGTTGATTTGGTTTATAATGCTATATGAATGTTCCATAACTATTTGGCATTTCTTAACAAACAGGAAATAGACAATGCCGCTGAAAATAGCATCATTTTCATTCCATACAAATCTGAAACATAGACAGATTACAGAGAAGTAGTATGTATATGGTTCTAACCTAAAGAACAGCAATATTCATTCTCTTTGATGAGCTACACACTTATTTAATAGCCCCACCAAAGACTAAGCAGAAATGCATTCAGATCTGCACCAGGGGTATTCCAGCTCCAAATTCCACATACCAAGAAGTATTAAGGGTTGTCAAATGCTCCATGCCAGCGTATGATCAGCTTACACCAGCTTAGACACCCAACACCCAGCCAAAGGGTCCCACGTTGTAGCTCCAACGATTTCAGCTATGAAAGTCAGCTAAGAAGAGAACTTCCCAATTGCCACAAATGGCTGATCAATACATGCCAGCCAGCTCCAACAATCTCATGCCATACAACAATAATTCCCCACTCTATGAATAATAAGAGTCATGGCCAACAATGAGGTTTTTCCCATCAGTTTGATAGCGTCCAGCAATAACATAGTCACACGTCCCGCAAACTTATTGAATATCCAGACACCAATAAGCCAAAGATATCACCCAGCTTCACAATGAGATATGACACCGATTCTTGCAAAATTCCTGCCATAAAATCACTAGAATTGTCTTTGCTTGCAAGACTTCACAATAATCCTCAATTGTTTTTTCCAAGCATGAAACTTGTGTAGTTCCACATGCAATCAGCTCGGGTTGATATTTCACTACTGACACTGATTTTCCTTTGACATTCTATCGTAAGGTTTTACTCCAACAAGAAGCTCCAAATCAACAATAGAGAAAATAAACAATCAAACCAAATGAGTTTCCAATTCTCCTTTTAATATTTTCCTTAGATCATTCTCAAAGGGCTTTTCAACTTGCTACTTTAATAATTCTTTAAAGTTTTGGAAATATTGCATCATATGATGCATAAAACAATAATTTGTTAGCTTTTTTTATAGTTTGTTACATAGAAGTATTAATCTTGAATTAAACCCAATTATATTCGATTAATCGGGAATTGGCACCCATGACGATTTTTTCCCCAATAAATCGCCAGAATCGGTCAACAATTTTATAACCGAAAAAATTGCGATTTAAACTGGTTTAAATCACCCAAAATCGGGAATAAATCGTGAACCAAAAAAAAGTGCCAAAATGAATACCTAAAATGCGCGAAACGAAATCTGCATCTGCATTAAAACGGCACTGCGGGTAGCACATCTTCAACAGCAGCAGCGACGGAAGAAGGAAGACAGCCGGTGGAAGCAGGAAGACCACTCCATGTTTTTTAGCTGCTGCATCTGTAATTAATTAGCTTCGGTGTCCTGGGTATGCAAATTTTTTTTGTTTTTTACAACAGTTAATAATTTATTTCTTTTGCAAGAGACGAATGGTAGTTAGAGTGAGAATGTACAAATCATGCAATTGGTCATCGATATCATTCAAAGATTCAATGCATTTTGGTGTAGAATTCCAAGGTTTTCTTTCATGCATTTTATCAAATAGTTTTCGTCGATTCTGGTGTATCATGTCTTGCATAGGCGTCCTTAAGGTTAAATGCAATTGGTGTTTGAATGATGTTAGCGGTGGAATTTACTGCTTCAAATGACATTTGGCAAAAGTACCGGAGAATAACACCACAATATGTGGCAAAAGCCCTGCAGATGTCACATACCAGGCAAAAAGAGCTCTTGATGGAATTAGTGAGAATAAGGTAAAAAAAGCGAGAATCAAGAATGAAAAAGGTTCCAGTTCTACAGGTGTTGAGAGGAAACAATTGGCTGAGGAAGATGGTGGAGGGGGGAGGGTTTTAGGGAATCTAAGACTGAGACTATTGCACGTGGCCCAAACATGGGTGGAGGGAACATCAATCATTTCTTCGCACCTCGTACTACGCCAAGATAAAAAACACTTTGGAGAGTACGGGGTGGAGGAAAGCTGTCCATGAACAAACAATGAAGGGGATTTCAAATTTTTATTTCTCCTCTACCTTGGCATTCCATGCTTGTAGATCTCCATATGGCAAGATATGATGGATGGCGTTGCAGCTGCAGGTCCTGGGTTTAAAGCCCTGTCTTACAATTTAATGAGGGTTGGTATACTTGATGATGTAGTAAAAGATGTTCAACATGTTGACGAGCATCTGTTAGAGTGGGGTAATAGTGGGTGCACCATTATGTCAGATGGATGGACAGATAGAAGGAACCGAACCCTCATCAACTTCCTTGTTTCTTGTGATGGCACCTAAGTAGCCGATCTTGGTTCTGGTTCGGATTCGGGTTCGGGGATTCGGCAAATTTTTTTTTGGGCCGGATCCTGGTTCCGCGGGTATATATATAGACATTTTTGAAAAAATAAATAAAAATATATATATATATATATATATTATAAATTTATATATGTATGTATATTCATAGATTCCATACATTTAACATGTCAATGCTCATTCATCATTAGTTCACAACTTCAAAGTTGAAACATATAATGATAATAATAAGAAGTTAGAAGCGTGATTCTCATATGACATAATGATAAAATGATAAATCCATGATTGTCAGTATATGATTATATCATATTCATACGATTATATCATATTCATACGTTGCAAAAGTCTCAAATTGTCATTACATGCTGAAAATTTAAATCACAAACATAAAAGGGTCGAATTAGGGTTTAGAAGGGTCAAATTAGGTTTAGTTTGACTTTATTTATTAAAAAAATAAAAAATAAAAGTCAATGTGGGCCTGTTTTTGGACGCCCAGACTTTGGATTCCGGCGGATCCTTCAGGATTCCTGTGGATCCTCCCGGATTCCTCTTGGATTCCTCCAGGGCTTCGGAATGGATTCCGGGTTCCCTGTGGAATCCGGGAGGAGCTAGGATCCGGATCATACCGGAACCAAGATCCGGGCGTCAACAAAGGAATCCGGTAACTTAGAGAGGCACTATATTTTTGAAATCTGCGGATGCATCACATGTAATGAAAATTGCAAGTGCATTGTTCGAGATGTATGACTCAATAGTCATAGATGTGGGGCCACAAAATGTGGTTCAATTTATTACAGACAATGTTGTTGTTTGTGTTGCTGCTGGGAAACTCTAGACAGACAAAGACCCCTCGATGTTTTTTACCCCATGTGCATCACATTGCCTTGATCTAACCCTAGAGGACATTGGAAAAATTGAATGGGTGAAGGAGGCATTGCAAAAAGCTCATGTTGTTACAAAATTTATCTACAATCACACGAGGGTTTTGAGTATACTGCTCCAATTCACAGGGGGCAAGGAGTTGGTTCTACCAGGGGTTACAAGGTTTGCAACATACTTCCTTGCACTACAGACTCTAGTTCAACAAAAAATGAACTTGAAACGCATGTTTGTTTCAGCTGAGTGGATGGAGTTAGACTTCTCAAGATGAACAAATGCCATGAGAGTGGCAGAGTCCATATATTCTAACAATTTTTGGGAAGCAATTGAGTAGGTGGTACAATTCTCAGAGCCTCTTGTAAAAGTCTTGAGACTAGTGGATGGGGATAAATCCCCAATGGGATATTTGTATGAGGCCATGGATAGGGCCAAGGAGGTGATGAAGGGTAGGTTGGAAAATGACAGAATGAGGTATCAACCATTATGGGACATAATTGGTAGGTGATGGGATGGATAAATGCACTCTTCTCTTCATGTTGCAGGATACTTTCTCAATCCATCATTGTTCTACAACATTGATTTTACAGAGATTGATGCTGAGATCACACAAGGCTTGTTCAAGTGCATGGAAAAAATGTTTCAAAGCGCAGAGAAATTGAAAGCCACTATGTCAGAGTTGCAAATGTATAAGAAGGGAAGTGGTTTTCTATCATCTAGGGCTGTTGAGTAAGGTAGAACAACCTTCCAACCGGGTAGAATCTATAAACTTTTGATAGTCCATTTGATTTGTTGACATGATCAACAAATTTGTTAAGATTTGAAGATATTCTTACATGATATCGTCTCCCCGTAATCTCTTTTTCAGCTCAATGGTGGGAATTTTTTGGTCATGAATGCAAAATCCTTAGGTGGATGGCGATATGAATTTTGACCCAGCCATGTAGCTCCTCTGCTTGTGAGCATAATTGGAGTGTCTTTGAACACATCATTGATGACCTTACGGCAAGACATGTTGTGAATTAGTGCCAAAACACTTACTCATCACATTGTTGACCGAGCCAACGGTGCAACCCAAGCAGTTACAGTGTAACCCAAGCAGTGGCAGTGTTGACCGAGCAGTCAGTGGTAATCAGTATTACCCGAGTGATCAATATGACCCGAGTACACAGTGTAGCTCGAGTGCCAGAGTTTACTATGTTGCCCGAGTGACAGCATATTACCCGAGTGCCAGTATATTGCCCGAGTGGATCACTGAACCCGAGTAACAGTTTTGGGACGACTTAGCTTATATTGTTTGATATTAATTTATCTTATGGAAGCCGACTTACAAAAGTATATGAGTTGGATAAGGTATAAATATAAGGTATTTTGTTTATCCAAATACATGTGGAACAAGTGTATATGCGAATATGAAGTGGCAGATTGATTAAGAGGCTACAACAGTATAAGGAACAACAGAGACTCATCTATCACATTCAGGTGATTAGTATTATATCATTGGATCTTATTCAGCAAACCAGAGTTGCATAGAAGATCATCTACTGGTTCATCCTAACAGGTGCATCAGCAAAATCCTCTAACAAGGTAGACTTAACAGTTCTTTACAAATCTACTAATAGAGTTACATACTTAAATATTGTATTGTACTAAATCCTTTCACAAAGTGGACCTAACAATCCTTATTGCTCCTAACAGGGCAAGCCATCATAAGTGGTCAATTGTAAGCTTTAACAGGCTAAATTTATACTGCAGTTATAAATCTTGTGGGTACCATCCCCACCCCAGTTTTACTTTCTATTTGGAAGGTTTCTGGGTAACCAAACAATGTGTCAAGTGTTGTGGATGTTTATTAATTTTCTATTTCATGCATGGAATCAGATTAGATAATCTAATAAAGGATTAAAGAGATTAAGTTTTATTGGTTCTTGATTCACCCCCCTCTCAGTCACCTAGCCTACAATATATTTCCAACAATTGGTATCAGAGCTAAAGGTTCTCTTAACATAAGTTTAACAGTTTGAGCAAAGATCAGAGGCAATGGAAATATACAGACTGGAGAAAGCCATTGAAAATGAAAAGATAGATCTACAAGTGGCCATGGATCAGATCAGAAAACTCAAGGAGCAACTCTCTCTTTCCTTGAAAAGAAGAAAAGATCTAGCTGTGCAGATGAATGACAAAAGTTACATAGAAGAAAGAATTGAAGACTTATGCAAAGAAAGAAGTTCTGAAGAAAGAGATGCAGCCATTAAAGACCTACTTGCAAAGAATCTCAATTTACATGAAGAAGTCAGAAAGTTGAAAAGAGAACAAGAAATTCATTCAGTCAGAATATGTGAAGTCATGGAACAAAAGAATCAAGCAGAAAATGACAGAGAAATGGCAAGTACAAGATTAGAAGAAAAAGAAAACGAAATCCACCATTTGTCACTTCAACAAGCAGATATGATAAATCAACTCAATAATGCAAATCAAGAAGTTATCAATCTGGGGACAGAAAATGAAAGACTGCAGAATGATCTCAATACTGAAAAGCAAACCAATGAGAGTATGATGAATTCACAGGTAAGCATGGATCGGTTGATAGAGAAAACTCAACTCAGACATCATGGATAGACTGGATTAGGTTATACTGAACAAGGTGAATCCTCACAGCAAGGAACTCAAAAGAACAATAAACCTACTTGTAATCATTGTGGCAAGTTAGGGCACACAACAAATAAGTGTTGGAGCAATGGAAAGTCAAAGTTTAATGGTAAATGCTACAGATGCAACAAACATGGACGTAGGGCAAGTGAATGCACTGAGAAACCTAAGTTTGAAGGAAAATTTTTCAATTATAACAAACAAGGTCACAAATCTTCCAAGTGCAAAACTAAGAAATGGAACCCTGCTGAACAACTAGCTAAAACAATTTTTGGCTGGGATTACAACATGGAGCAGATGTCATTGTGGTGAATATGGGCACATTGGTGCAAATTGTGCAAAGACTCACCTCAGAAAAAGGAATCCTACTAAGAGATGTTATGTGTGTAAACAACTCGGTCATCTAAGCAAGAATTGCATGAACAAAGAAAAAGTGGATACTGGTTTTGAGAAAGGCAAAGCAAAAGTTTCTGAAATCAAAACTCAGATGAGTCAGCAGTGGGTAAGGAAAACTCCTAAAAATTCAGATCAAAACAATGAAGGATCGAATGGCACCCAAAGCAGTGATTTGGGTGGATCTACCATCTCCGAATAAACATGCAAGGAGACAACTAGAACTGTGCATACAAGCCACCCTACATCAGTTCCAAACATGCTAGCAAGTCCAAATCAACATATTGATGCACTAGGACACATTATGGTTTAACCAAGTCAGGATCTCAGTTACATTCGAGTTACACAGGCTTAACCGAGTTAAGTCGAGTTGTATGGTTTTGAGGATGCAGAGGTTAGTTTTCGCCGAGCTTCATTCCGAGCTATGCCAGCTACCATGTACAGAGCATTTAATGAAAACTCAACGGTAAAATCTCTTATAAAAGATGAATTGGAAGAGTTATTGTTTACAAAGTTTTCAGTTTGCACAACAATTTAGAGCCTTAAGCGATCCAGAGCGAATTTGTGTTCGAAAGCTTTAAGTTGCGAAGTTTTATCAAACCTTTGAGCATTATCGCGTCTACATCCAGCAGCAAGGTTAAGAAAGGATCTGAGATGTTGGTAAGGAATGCTGTCTGCGAACCTCCAAAGTTTAAGCTTCATCCAACAATTGCAGAGGAAATAGATCCGATGGGAGCTCATTCCCTAATTCCTCCAAAGGTACTGTTGATCAATGATGTCCGAGCCTTCTATCATTGCACAATTCAACAGCTAGGTACATTGGAAATGAATAAAGCATATGAGAAACTATGTGAAGCCGAGAATCTGAAGCCAAAACATAAACACCTAGAAGTCAAGGGTTTGACTCATATCTTGCATATGCCACAAAACTTTCAAATTAACTGGATTAGGTTTGTTCTGAGCCGTGTTCACGACATGCATCTATGGTTGGAGTAACCAGTGAAGATCACCAAGACAATGGTACACCGTGTTACAGGGTATCCTATGCTTGACAACTCAAAAGCTACCAAAACCCTACCTCGGGATGACCTAACTAAGAAGACTCCTGCCGAGTGGGACGGAAGAGGCATGAGATTAAATGGAGTTACAAACATGGAATTAAAGTTTGGGATTCATGTAATTGCGCACAAAATCTACAGTTCTAGCCGACCAAATAGCGTACCATGTGAGGCTGTGGACTTGGCATACAAAGTGGTCAAGAACAACCTCTCATTCGACCTTGCCGAGTTGTAGCTCATCTAATTGAGCAAGAACATGGAAAGCATTCGGGCATCAAAGACCAATCCATGTAAGTTTGGTTCACTTTTGGTCTGCATATTCTTTTATATTCAAAAGTTTTTCCCTTCCAAAGGCATAGTTGTTTGGAAGAAGGATAGACCCATAGTTTATCAGATAAATGATTTCATAGCAGAATTAGGAGACAATTTGGAGAGCATCATGGATGCATATTTTGAGGAGTTCAAACAGAAGATGCAGAATAGATATAGAATTCCTAAACAATTGGTTGAAGACTACAAAGATAATGTTTGCTTCCTAGTTGACTGTGATAAAGTATACATTCAGGCAGTCAAACCTAGGGTTGCATGGGTGAAACCTCTTGCATATGAGGTTAAGATAGATGAGGCGAAAGACATCATTGAGGCTCTTGTGAATGAGCCCGTTGACCCCAAAGCACCATACTTTGGTACCTATGAAGATGCCACGAGCAGAATTTCTTTGGAAATTGAGATTCCTAAGATCTTGAAAAGAGGAAAGAAGAGGTTAGAGAAGTTTGAAAAGAAGTATGGCAAGACTTTAGACTCTCCTATCACAGAAAGAAAAGAAGATGAAATTAAGATAGAAGATGATGAACCTGAAAAGGAAGAGGAAGAGATAGAAGCAGAACCTCCGAAGAAGAAGGTAGCCCCCAAGAAGAAAACAAAGATCTCTACTCCCATCATCACTACAAGAAGATCTAGAAGGAAACTTATTTTGCCTAAGGAAGATGAAGAAGAAGATACAGTCATATTCAAGAAACCCCCACCTACCTTTGAGAAGAAAATTGAAGAACTAAGAGAAGGTAGTGGTATGACTATTCTAAAATCATTGAAATATGCTTCCAGAACTAAGGATGAGTAGAAGTAGATTGAGGAAGCAGTTGTAGAGAAAATGACAAGATGGAAGTATGATCCATCTGAATTGAAGAGTCATATGACTAAAGATCTATTCAAGGCAATATCTGTTCCTTGGAGCAATGCAGTTCGAACAGAAAAGGATATTAGAGAACAGACCTTGAGGCAAGTCATCCCTACTATGACAAACAAAGAGGTAAAAGAGGCCATGACCAAATATGAAAACAATCACACTCCAAGGTTCAGGACCTTTTTAGATATTGAACAAGAAAATAGAGGATGTGGTGTAGGCAGCAACAAAGATATGGAAGACAATCTTTGAAATCAAGGAAGAAGATAAGGCAGAGATACCAAGTACAGACCCCAAGGTAAAGACTGATTGAAGATCTATTCAGGGCAATATCTGTTCCCTGGAGCAATGCAGTCCTAACAGAAAAGGATATTAGAGAACAAAACTTGATGCAAGTCATGCCTACTATGACAAATAAAGAGGTAAAAGAGGCCATGACCAAATATGAAAACAATCACACTCCAAGGTTCAGGAACTTTTCAGATATTGAACAAGAAAATAGAGGATGTGGTGCAGGCTGCAACAAAGATATGGAAGATGGTCTTTGAAATCAAGGAAGAAGATAAGGCAGAGATACCAAGTACAGACCCCAAGGTAAAGACTGACTGAAGATCTATTCAAGGCAATATCTGTTCCCTGGAGCAATGCAGTCCGAACAGAAAAGGATATTAGAGAACAGACCTTGAAGCAAGTCATGCCTACTATGACAAATAAAGAGGTAAAAGAGGCCATGACCAAATATGAAAACAATCACACTCCAAGGTTCAGGACCTTTTCAGATATTGAACAAGAAAATAGAGGATGTGGTGTAGGCCGCAACAAAGATATGGAAGACAGTCTTTGAAATCAAGGAAGAAGATAAGGCAGAGATACCAAGTACAGACCCCAAGGTAAAGACTGATGATATAGATTTACCCGAGGTGGAAACTATTGAAGAATTGAATGCTGAACAGATAGCAGCTGAAGTGATGGCATCCCTGCCCCAATCACCTATACAGATCATCCTATCTCCGAGCAAAGATAAGACTACAGAATCTACATCTGGACAAGTAGGAACTGAGCATCAGGCTCCACCTACTACTGGGCTAAGCCTAATCGAGTTACAGAAGGTTACTGTGAATGTTTCTACAGATGATACAAACCCTTCAGTTGGTGCAAAGAATGTCAATGACCTATTCCAACTGAATACTGAGGAGAAAACTGAGGAAGGAAAGGATAAGGATGATAGTGGAAAAGGTAAGGAAATTGTTCCTTCACCTAATCCCAAGGACAAAGGAAAAGGGAAGGAAACAGATACTAATGATATTGATCTTGAAAAAGAAATTGTGATTCCAAATTGGGATCTTTCCAATTTGACAATAGAGTAGATGGATATACTAGGGGAGCTATGGAAGAAAAGAGCTACACAACAAAAGCTCCGAGCAGAAAAGAAGAGAAACAGAGTGCTAGGGGACATAAAAGGTATATTCCTAGATGCACTAGAAGTAGAAGTAAATGAGAACCAACTTGTTGATATAGTTCACAAGTTCAATAAAGATTTAAGTGGTGAAGAGAAACTACTGCAGAAGGCAGAAAGGAAGTTTGAAAACAAAGTTCTAGAGAATGTTGCAGGTAAAATTGCAATTGACCAAGTGAAGCTAAACAATCTCATTTGCTCTCTAGAAACTACAGTTAATAATGTTGTTTCATTATTTGTAAAGTTGAGTGATACTTCCAACTTTACCATGGAAATCAAGACAAAGTTGACAAAGATAGATATAGATTTGAAGGAAAGTGCAAATCAGTTGGCACTTAACCCAAGTTCGAGTTCAACACACTTTGTGAAGATCAAGTATCTGACAGACATGCAGGCAAAATTACTAAGGGAAGAAGCAAGAACAAGGGAATCCCTTACAGCTATGCAAAGCCAACTCCCTCTACACATGGATGTAATGCAGAAGCATATAGCTCATGCCAAGACACTCATACATGACAACTTTTCAGCTGCAGAGCTTATGATGGAGTTGTCAGCAGAGATATAGATTGAGTTGCGCATCCTAAAGGTGTTGCAAGACAATTGGGACAACACTTTGTCTCAGATTTTGAAGATACACAGTGATTTCCTATCCTATTTTGGTATTACCATATAGATATATTTTTGGCATTTGTGTCAAAAACAAGGGGGAAAGTTATTGTATATACATATAAGGAAATACATGTACAGAAGAGAAGAGAAGAAGAGATATATAATAGAAAAGTTACAAAAACAATTTTGAAAAATAAAAATTGAGTCAGTTGTCAAAACCCGAGCAAGTACCCAAGCATATGGTAAGGGGGAGTTTTGACTCAGAAGTTTGAGCAGTTTTTGAACATGACAAGTGTTTTTGGTCACTAATGCCAAAGGGGGAGATTGATGAGCTTATGGCAAGACATGTCAATTAGTGCCAAAGCACTTAGTCATCACAGTGTTGACCAAGCCAGTAGTGCAACCCGAGCAGTTATAGTGTAACCCAAGCAATGGTAGTGTCGACCGAGCAGTCAGTGGTAATCAGTATTACCCGAGTGATCAATATGACCCGAGTACACAGTGTAGCCTGAATGCCAGAGTTTACTATGTTGCCCGAGTGACAACATATTACCCGAGTGCTAGTATATTGCCCAAGTGGATCACTGGACCCAAGTAACAATTTTGGGCCGACTTAGCTTATATTGTTTGATATTAATTTATCTTATGGAAGCCGACTTACAGAAGTATTTGAGTTGGATAAGGTATAAATATAAGGTATTTTGTTTATCCAAATACATGTGGAACAAGTGTATATGCGAATATGAAGTGGCAAATAGATTAAGAGACTACAACAATATAAGGAACAACAGAGACTCATCTATCACATTCAGGCGATTAGTATTATATTATTGGATCTTATTCAGCAAATCAGAGTTGCATAGAAGATCATCTACTGGTTCATCCTAACAGGTGCATCAACAAAATCCTCTAATAAGGTGGACTTAACAGTTCTTTACAAATCTCCTAACAAAGTTACATACTTAATTGTATTGTACTAAATCCTTTCACAAGGTGGACCTAATAGTCCTTACTGCTCCTAACAGGGCAGGCCATCAAAAGTGGTCAATTGTAAGCTTTAACAGGCTAAATTTATACTGCAGTTATAAATCTTGTGGGTACCATCCCCACCCCAGTTTTACTTTCTATTTGGAAGGTTTCTGGGTAACCAAACATTGTGTCAAGTGTTGTGGATGTTTATTACTTTTCTGTTTCATGCATGCAATCAGATTAGATAATCTAATAAAGGATTAAAGAGATTAAGTTTTATTAGTTCCTAATTCACCCTCCCCTCTTAGTCACCTAGCCTACAATATATTCCCAACAATCATTCCAAGAACCGCAACCATCTAACACAAAAACAAATGAATGACTTGGTATTATCACAAGCGAAGGTTCATCACAACCTTCGCTTGAAGCTGAAGAAAGCTCAAGGTAGGAGTTTTATTATCTTGCACTCAATTGAAGATGTTTTCAGTGTGTTTTTCATTCAAAGACTAATTTCTGCATAGAAAAAAAAGGAAGTATTGAGGATGACTCCCCAATTGATCTTGACGAGATAGATCCAGATTCTGAGTGGATTGTTGCGCCTCAAAGTGATGATGATGATGATTACGTTGTTGAGAATGAAGATCTTGAAATCATGGAAGAGGCCAACGTTTCTCAAAGTATTATTGAAGGAGTTAGGTCAGGGACTTTTCGAGGAGAAGCATCAGTAGGGCCTCTTGCCCCCTAGCATGCCATTGGCTACTTTTGAGTTTTTGGAACTTTGTACTTAGTTTATAGGTTGACTTTGTACAAAGTCACAAACTATGTTGTAATTGACATTTTGACAATTGTCTCCATCTAGTTATCTTTTGTGGTATGTTTTGTGCAATGTAATCAGCAATAAGTATATAAATGATGAAAATCTATTCTCGACAATCTATTGGTGTAACTCTATATTTTATTTTCTCTCAATATATCTATGATGTGGAAATGCCCTTTAATTTAAAAAAAAAAAGTAAATTTTTACTGTTTTTCTTTAAGGTATTACATGTTTTGTAAATCTGAGGGCTTCAACAACTCAATATATTTAGGAGTCGTTGAAGGAGGTTTCCTATAGTATAGGATATAGAATTCTATATATATGTAATATGTATTGAATGAGAACGCAAAAACATCATGTTATTTGTGTTTAATTATTGCAGCTTCTGTTTGCTCAGCTAAAATTTTCTTATATGGTATTAGAGCAAGGCAATAAAGGAGCTTAAAGAAATAGAGAGCAGGTTTTTCGAAATTTAAAGATCTGCATTATTTGTTTGGAGTGTCAGACATTTCACCACTGTCGGGAAGGATTCATTTCGTGTGTGGTTGGCTCTATACTAAGAGAAGTTTGCGGGTTTGGTTCTCTCCGAACATTCCAAACTTTTCATTGGTACATGCAATACGCCATGTGAAATGTGAGATCGATGGAAAAATGGGAGGAAGCATGAATGACGATGAGAGTCTCATCGACACCAAGGATAACTTTAAGAAATCCCCTCCTAGGAAAAAGTGTAAAATCCTAGCGAATCGTACATTAATTTAGGGGAAATTTTTTATTGATGATGGCGAATTTTTTTTCCAAATTAGGAAAATAATATAAAGGTGTAGGCATTTTTTCCCTGCCGAATGAAAATTCCATAAAATCCTGGCGAATTATAAATTAATGTGGGGGAAAATATATAATATATGAGGCGAATGATTTTCTTGTGAAGGTAAAAAAAAATTTTGTACTGGCGATTTTTATGTGTTGTTTGAAAATATATTTATTTTATTGGCTTATCTATCGTTAATTTTGGGAAAAATAAATATTTTATTTGGCGATTTTCAAAAGATGGGACTCATCAATGCGTCATGTGGGCCAACGCCAACTAATATTAAATGTCTTATTTGAGACCGTTTGATTATCCTAGATCAATGGCTGAAGTTTGATTTCGGCCCAATTTCGTGAAGGAAATAGAGTTTTCCAAGAAGTCACCGGAATAATGACACGTAACACTGTAATTAATGCAACGTCCAGTGAATATCGCTTTTATTTGTTGCGAATATAATTGATCACACATTGGACACAGCCTAATTAGATATTGTTAAATGTATTATTTGAGACCATTTGATCATCCTAGATCAATGGCTGAAATTTAATTTCGGGCCGAATTTCGGAAGGAAACCGACTTCTGCAGGAAGTCACCGGAATGATGACACGTATCAAGCCTTAAAAAGTGCACCGTAACCATGATCGTTGATTACTACTGGTTATTTGTTTACGTGGATGGTGGATAGTGCAACTGCAACTTGTGTTAGTGACATTCTTTAACTGTCAATAGTACACATGCATTTATGGGAAAATTTATGGGAAAGATTTACATTTAGATATGAAAGATTAAGGACAGTCGATTTAAATCTCTCACACGCATAATACGCATAATGCATTTATGGAAATTGCATTAAATACGATTAAAGAAAGAAT